>JABXWE010036658.1:0-15790 GCA_014611495.1 Limonius californicus
TGAATTTAAAACAGTAATCTGTAAATTTATTATCCAAATTTACTGAAACTTGCCCACCGAACTGCTTAGATGACGCCACTATCAATGTCTCGCATTTCATCATGCTAAACTTATATGAGTTTCCTGTATTAATATATTAAAGTATTTGTTGTTTACTTTTGTTTACATAACCTCAAATGTTGTTTATTTTTTCGTGGCTTGTATTATTTTTGCGTTTTCGGGAAGTTTTTTTTTCGTTTATAAGTTACATTAAATTTGTATAGGATGGCTAGCGTTGTGAGATTTTAGGTGGTGCACATGGTAAAACATTTACGTCTTTGCCCTCTGTGATCATTAATGAACACTAGAAAGTGCTCGTTTGCGCATCGATTTGACGTTGTTTCTGAACAAAATTCTGTAGACTTTAGAGCACGAACTACAGAATTTTGTTCAAAATTTTCCTGTATGACACGGCACTGAATTTTGTAAAGACACAAGGAACTAAATTTTGTACAAAATTCTGTGCCATGTCATACAGGCCTTACACGGAACAGAATGATTTACATAAGTTTGTACAAAATTCTGTATGTGAGCATGCGCAAATAGGTGTAAATTGCGTTGACATCTGTGAGAAAACTGGGAAAACAAAATAATCATGTGACTGTCGATAAAGATTTTATAATATTAGGTTAATGCATAAGTTCGTAGCTCTTTTATTTATTTATTTTACATGAACGTGGGACAAAGTAAACAAGCTGCAGCAATAAAGACCGAGGGCGAGATAAGAGAAAGTGCGTGGAGTGTCGGCAGGCGGGGTTAACACGTGGTAAACATATTCTTCTCTGCCCTCTGTGATTGATAATAAACACTAAAAATAAGTGGACGCGACTGCCTCCCTGGACTTTCCCATACTGGAAACTGTTCATATCATCTTTATTCAACAGTAGAGTTATTTTCCTAAAAACGGTTGTTCAAGCGCTATCCTAAAACCTTGCCTCGTAACGAATAGACTTACAAGGCTTGTAAGAAGTCCCGCCAAATATCTGCGGTGCCCCTTAATTTCCTTTTAATATGCAACCAGGCATACTTCATTCTCTACTATATACGTGATATTGTGACTGCAAATTGAGTTTGCTGTGATTTTATAACAGACAGACATTTTTTAAAAACTTCTTTTTTGGGTTCCTAGAGACCCAAAACGGATATTTCCGTTAAAATCTCGATTTCGAAAATTTTCATGAATTCAGTACTTACCCTATACCTATAAGGTATGGGAAAGTAAAAAGTGCAGTCTGTGGCAGACTCATTGGGGGACCCTTGAGGAAAGTAGTTTTGAGACCATTAGTCTGATATTAAAATATTGTAAATAACATATGTTTTCAAGAGAAATCTGCTACACTAAGGCCTGGTTTTACCACCTCTAGTTAACTGATAGTCAACGCTTGACTAACAGTTGACAAACGCTTTGTCGTTTTACAATCTCTAGTCAAGAAAAAAAATGGCGTCAACTAGTAGTTGAAGTGACTAACAGATTATCTGGTAGTCAACACTCGAAAGTGCTAGTTTGTTTGTAACATAACCTCTCTTATTATTAATTTTTCATTTTCGACGTTCCTTTTCAATTTTTTCTTTGGTTTAATTTTAAAAGCATTTATTTTTTACGATGTTTTGCAATTTCGATTTCATTTCAAGTGATGAGGAAGATATTTTGGAAGCAGTGCCTATTCGTAGAAGGCACAACACAAATACTAATTCAAATGAATAACTACCCTAAAGTTCTAATCAAATTTAAAAATAATCTAAACGCTAAAGAAAACTAATAAATAAAATAGAACAAACTAAATTGATAAACACGTACTGAAATTAAATTAAACACAACTAACAACAACGACCAATAAGTTACAAGCATAGAAATAAATAACACTAATTATTATTATATTATATTGTTGTGTTATTTCTATAGTTACAAGTAACAGCTGAGAATGGCGGTGACTGCATTACGCATACTAGCGTTGGTGAAAACGTAAGATCAATTTGTGTAAAACAACCTACTGTAGTCAACTTTCTTAAGATGTCTCGTAGAGATTTTGAGTAGCTGCCTGTTAACATGATTACAGGTTGACAAAGGATGGTAAAACCGGCGGAGGTCCAGAACTACTAGTTGACGTTAACTAACAGACATTTTAACTAATAGTCAGTAACGGAATGGTAAAACCAGGCCTAAGAATTTTAGAAAATATTCACAATTTAATGTATGTATAACCAATCCGTTCCACATGTTTTTCAAACGAAAACCAATAATGGTGTTGCAGTGCTGAGTGAAATGTTACTGTTTAATGAAAAACCTTAACGAAACTTTTTTTCTGCAAGAAAGGTTCATTAACAATGTTAAAAATTATTAATACAGGCATTAATGGTTAATTAGTGTTATTTATTGCATACCCCATAATAAAAAATTGGTTTTTCACAAATGTTTAATTACAATCTATATCTACTTTAAAGAGATAAAATGATTAAATTATTCCCAAAAAGATCTACATCTTTCTCCATTTAACTAATCTACCAACTCGTTGCAGTGTCCAACATCTAATGATATGCATCTCCCATTAGACACCCTGCTTAATAATAACAATAATAATACTGTTTATTCCGTATAAACCAATGAGATAAGATACATTGAATAATATTAATTTTAGATTACCTGGGAATCCCTTTCCTAACTTTTGTACTAAACAATATTGAATCCCCACCGGATACAGATGTGGATGAGCAAATCCCTGATTTATTTTTAAACTTTGTTATATCCTTCAACTTGCAATTTGATACAGAATCAGATAATTTGGTATTGAAAGCTCTGGAGGGAAGAAAAGTTGCCAAAATATTCACTGAAAAAATACTCCTACTTTTAAATCGAGAAGGTAAGTGTCAAAAATTTCCAAGTATTATTAAATATATTGATGCATGCTGAGGGACAAAATGGCTAGAAACAAATAAATCTGTACTTAATTTTATTTTATAACCAATTAAATACAAGCTCTAAAATAATATTGTTCATAAATTGCTATTACTTTTTTTTTATTAATTAATATCAGGAAACTCCATTAATTTTTTCTCTTAATAAAAAATTACAGAAGACCCCGTGAGAATTTTTGACCATGAGCCTGCACCCCCACATTCGCTGTTGAAATTGTTCACAGACCTTTTTAGCCAGGAAAACACAGCTGGTTTGTTCTACACCAACGATGTCAAAGTTCTCATAGATATTGTTGTTCGAAATATATCTGATTTGTCTCCGGGTGATAAGGTAAGTGTTCCTTATTATCAGACTTAACTAGCAACTCTTTAATTGAAATTGGTTTTGCAGAGAAGGCATCAGTATCTAGAGCTGTGTCGTCGAGTTATGAAAACCACAAGCTACGGAGATCATTGCCATAGAAGAGAAGATATGCTCAAATGCTTCACAAGAATATTCTGTGAGGAATCAAGCCAAAGTGTTCTAGATCAGAAATTAGTCAGAGAAATCATGAACGAATTTCCACAATATTTTATGTAAAATGAGTAGTCAATAATCTAACTTTAACAATTGATTTTATATATAACAGATTTGCAAAGTCTATATAGAGAAATCTTTTTAAAATGCAGTAATCGGGAAGTATATATGTATAATATGCTGTGTGGGACGTAAAATTTGCAATTCTGTTTGATTCAGATATTTTAAGTGACAATAGGGGAAAGACCAAAGATAATAATCTAACTGTTAATCTTTAATATAAAAAACAATTGAATAATATCGTCTTAAATGAATAGAAAGGAAATCTATATTCGTATTTGAATAGAGAGAGGCTAAAAGAAGTGAATATTTTTGGAGATTATTGGGTGATGTAAAAATATGCTGCATTGGTCCTCCTTTTTGTGGATTCACAACTTTCACCTTTAGTTAAACTAGAGTATTATTTTCCTTTTTAAATTAAAATAAATTTCTGGTCTAACACCAATAATCCTACCTTGTCTTAGATTTGCAAATAATTCTCTTATTTGAAAGCAACCGTCCTCTTGCAATGCAGATCAAGTTCAGAAATACACTGGTTCAAGTCAGGCGAATTTAGTGGCCAATTGACAGCTGTGCTGCATTCAACCCAAGTGTTTCCGATAAATGTAGATACTTCTGATTTGACAGTTAAGTGAAAACTTGGTATTTTTTGTAAATCAACTTTGCCTTCTTGCTGCTGAGTTGTTTTTAGTAGTGATTGCTAAAGCTGGGCAGATATGCTGTAAAGATAAGGCGTATATGCACTAAAACATGCTGCAAAAAACTGCCAATATATGCACAAAATATGCAGTAACCTACTGCTATATGCAATAATATATGCTCCAAAAAAATAATATACACGATATTTATGCAGTGAAATTTTTTTTGTTGGTTAAGTGTTTCGGTACAAACTAACATGCTAAATAAATCATTAAACAACATTGGTTAAAGTCCTGTATTAATATTATACAATAAATTACTCAATAATAAAAGAAATAAAATATTACAATGTATTACAGTAAATTATCATATGCTTTTCAATAGTATCTACAAGCAACTAATGCCTTTTATCCTCCAACAAATTCTTATACGCTGAAAATAATCTCTACATCGCACGAAGTCAGGGGACAATATTTAAATAAATGTGATAATTCTGAATAAATCTTATCCTCATTAAAGTTATCCAAGGTTTCCGCTTCAACATTTAATACGCTGTTAATAAATTTTAACACTTCCAGGCCCTTATTTTTAGTCAATAGTACATTGATTTTTGTGCTAATTTTATTCCCTACTTCATTTTATTTTTTTGTAAATCGTTCTGAAATTTTTCTACAATGCTTATGGTTTCGGAAAGGTACAAATTCCGAGTTTTAAGTTTTTTAATAATAGCTGGAATATCAGCAAAATCAGATTTAACATAATTTAGTTGCACAGTTACATTTTTATTATTAAAAATTTGTTGGCAATCCACAATTGATTGGGCACCTTCAGGGTCAAAGGTATTCACGACATTTTTAATATCCGCGTAATTTGTAGCATAGAGTAAAGCAGCTTCAATCCATGTTCCCCATCTTGTCAGAACAGGTTGGGCAGGTAGCGGGACATCCGGTAGCATTTCTTTATAAATCTGAATCCTAGTTGGCGCTTTCAAAAATACACTGCTCAAATAAATTAGCGGAACACTATTTGAAAGTTGTGTAACTTTTTGAAATATATATATTTTTAAATGGAACAGAAACATCTTTAAAGACACATCTTTTAGTTACACAAATTCGCAAAAACAAAAATAACATCTCTTATTTCTCTCACTTTAAACCCAAAAATATAACATCACAACATAAAACAAAGTGGAAAAACGCCATTATCACCAGTATAACCGGTAAATTTTGGGTTTATTCTAGAACTTTAATATCCGATATGTCCTCCGCGAGCTTGAATGACCGCTTGGCACCTACGTGGCATGCTTCGCACTAATCTGCAAATATCTTCCTGCGGTATTCTTTCCCGTTCTTCAGTTAGGGCTTCTGCTAACTGTTGGATGGTTTGGGGTGCATCTGGACGCTTGCGAATACGTCTGTCAATTAAGTCCCACATATGTTCAATAGGATTTAGGTCAGGACTTAACGGCGGCCAATCCATGACCTGAATTCCTCTTTCTTGCAGGTATTCCATTGTAACACCCGCAACATGAGGTCTTGCATTATCCTGCATAAAAATGAAATCAGCACCGAGGCCGTATGCAGCAGGAACAACATGATCTTCTAGGATGTTATTAATGTAATTTATCGCGTTCAGTCTTCCAGGAACCACAACAAGGTCGGTCCGATTGTCAATACTGATTCCACCCCAAACCATTACAGAACCGCCACCAAATCTATCGAATTCCTGGACACCGACGTTAGAATAACGTTCACCAGGACGTCTGTAGATACGTAGACGGCCATCATGAGTTAGGCGGAATCGGGGCTCATCTGTGAAGAGTACTCGTCTCCAGTGTCGGAGTTGCCAATCGATATGCTCACGAGCAAATCTAATTCGGGCTGATTTGTGATACCGTGTTAAACGGGGCTTTCGTATAGGTCTTCTAGGTATCAAGTTCGCTTCTCGTAACCTTTTTCTTACTGTCTGATCACAAATCTGTACACCATGCACAATTCTGAGCGTGTTTAAAAGATCTTTAGCTGTAGCGGCCGATCACGTAAGGAAGATAAAACAATATATCGATCTTCAATTCCGCTAGTTTTTCGTTTTCGCCCTTGCCCAGCTCTCCTTGCATATTGACCTGTCTCTCTAAACCGATTCCAAGCGCGATGAACGACGGATGGACTAACTTGAAGATCTCTAGCAACATTTCTGAAGGATTGACCATTTTGGATAAGAGCGACTGCCCGAGCGACTTCTACTTTTGTAAGATGTCTCATTTTACGGCATATTAACAAAATTGACATTTCTATTCATTTGTTAATGCTATGACGCCTTTACATCAGAGTGCACAATAGGGTGGAGTAGTAGTTTCACTTTGTTTTATGACGTCATTTTACATTATCAAGTGTACCTTAAAAGAAACTAAAGATACCAAAGACGTTTTTGTTATTTGCTTTAGCTTAAAGATATTTCTACATAAGTGTTATTGTTTCATTTTGATGACGTTATATATTAAAAAGTTACAGAGCTACAGAAAAGTGTTCCCCTAATTTATTTGAGCAGTGTACCTTTTTGGTGGTAGAAATTAATTCATTTATTAATGGAAATTCCATTCTGATAGCTTCAGCCATTCTGTATATTCCGTGGGCTAAACATGTCGCATGAATGAGGTGCGGAAAAAAAATTTTCAAATTTTGTCCAGCTCTCACCATGTATGCTGCTCCATCAGTAACCATATACAAAATTTTTTCAGAAGTATTTTATTTGGTAAAAATAAAAATGAAAGAGTTTCGTTTATAAATCTTGTTATTGTTAAATGATTGGTTTTACTTAATTCCTTTACGGCAAACAAATAACTGGGCGAAGGTTTGCCATCCAATATTCCGACTACGAAATTTGCAATGTATCTTCCACATGCATCAGTAGTTTCGTCTACGCTAAACCATATGTAATTATTTACAACTTTTTCTCTTATTTTATTAATGTAGTAATCGTATAATTCTGGAATATATACTCTAGAACCGGTTCTCCTAGACACAATTTTCTTCTTGGTAAATTTTTCAAAAAAGTTTCGGAATTCTGGGACTTCGAAGTTGTAGAAAGGAATATTACATTTTACCATCATGCTGCACAACTCTTTATTGAATGTATTTCTGATTTACGCAATTCGTTAATAACTGCTGACTAGGTCCTGCTTCTTTTGCTGGTAATTTATGCGGACCCGTATTCATGTGCTGGTCAATTTGAAATTTCTTGGTCGCCATTACCTTTTTTAAATAAAAATGTTATTGGTAAATTCAAAATTCAAAGTATTATGTATTGCGCAACCGGAAAAAATATGCAATCATTTTTTGCTGAATCACAATTCCATTGTACTTTTACAATAATGATAGATTTAAGTAATTAACTTCTAAAATTGTTTCACATGTCTTTTTTTTGAAATTTTCAGAGAGTAATGTTAAAAAATTACAACAAACTTGAATAAAATTATGTAGCTAGAAACATTCGTGAACTAGATATATCCCCATGCGTGGATTAAGTTTTACACTAACCTGCTTGGAGCAAATTTTGCAGAATACAATGTCTCCGTCAAACGCGAAGCACTTATGTTCTCTAATCCATTGTTTGATTAACTCACTTCGCGAGCGTCCAACTTTAGGTTTTGTAACAACACTAACCCACAAGCAACAACAGAACAAAACTGAAATGAATGGTCACTCTACAATTAAAAATTAACCCTACACCTCCACCACGGTTTTTCCTACCATTAGATATTTATCTGCAAACCAAGAAATGGCTAGGGTGAAGAACAAATTCAGGTAAAACCGATGATTCACCGAACGCTTAACACCATCATTATATCGAAAAATAGTTGTTTTCTTAATATTTTTACCCGCCTGCAAGGTGGGATTATGAAAATAAGATACAAAAATACCCAGTTTTATGTGAATTACCTGTTAAAGATAAAAGGTTTTGAGTTTAGGATAATTCTACAGAAAAATAACATTTACCAATTTAAATATAAATTTTTTTCTTGAAATAATAATGCAATATATGCATTTTTATGCCCTTTCCATCTAAAATATGCACTAACATATGCCATATGCTGTAATCTTGTAATGTATGCAATATATGCAAAATAAAATTTAGATTTTCTAACTCTAAATATTGCAAAACATGTATTTACGAAAAATCAGCTTGTTATGCTTGATAGGAAAAAACATGCAAATGTGCAATGGCCCAGCTTTAGTGATTGCAGTATTTCTGATGTAATGAAAGTAGTTCTCCTACAGTCAATAAATTGCCAAGTTGATATCTGTAGTCTGCGGAAACTTATTAGTTTTCTATAACAGAATTTTTTTTGTGCCCCACGCAGTGTAATATTCCTACTTGATTTATTTATTAATTATTATAGAACTAATTTAACAAAGAGAACTCTAAGGTAACGAAATATAATCTATTCACGATTGATTTGCCATCCAACAGGCTGTGGAAATCTGGGGGAATGTGTGGTATCATTGAAATTTGTCAATTAATTAAGTTGGGTTATGCTAGTTTTTCTTGATGGAGGTTATGTTTTTTGAAAGCAGGCAATGTTGCCAGTGGAGCTTGTTTGTTCATTTAACGTCCGCCTATTGTTGCTCAATATTGGTTTATAATACTTAGATATAATAATGATTTCATTATAAATAAAATAATAACTATAATTTAAATGCTGTCGTAACACATACCAAATACATATTGTTGTTCTTTTTACACGAGAATTCTGAACTTAAATTGTATGTATGCAGAGCATATTCCACGCCATTCAAGTAGAGGACTCTAGAGCTGGCAATAGGGCAATTTCATTTTGACATTGCTAGAAATCAATCAAATAATATTTAAGAAATCCAACGTAAGAAAAAAAAAACAGCCTGCTGGATGGCAAATCAATCGTGAATAGTGTATATCAGTTTTATAAACTTCAGTCATGCGTAGACTTTGCTAATGTGACTAATATAAGTCATAATATAACCAAAAGAATGTGCTCAGACTGCTGGGAATCAATTATTATGTGTAGGAGTTATTTTTTATTTCTATCTTGATTATTTTACATACCTATATTATGGATTGTTTAACGTGAAATATTTTTCTTTATTTTCTAATTGAAGACCTAAAGAAAGAAAGGTGCTAAGTGCCAAAATCACAATTTCAAGTTATTTAAAAAAGCATTTTATTAGGTTAACATTTCAGTACAAGGAAAACTAAACTAGCCAAAACACGTAAATTATACCGCTGAAACATCCTACTGACAGACAACCTTAAAAACTGTCAATAAGCAATAAAAAATAATTTTTTCTAACAAAAGCTCAGAAAGGAGTTAAGTGCCACTTATACAATATTTAAATAGAACTCCTTGTGTCTTCCGAATACTTGTTTTTTGTTAAAACTACAGTTGAATCTTGAGCTTCATATCTTAAAGTCACCACTTTACTAATATTTAGTTTTGAAATATTTATAATCTCATCTGCAGCAGCTTGAATATTATGGAAATCCTGTTCTTCCATCTCTACTACTTAAAAGGGTTTTGTGACTCTTGCTGATTTGACATCAATGAGGTTTGATGGAATAAAGGTTTTCATAACCCGTTTTCTGTGTTCGACTTGAGCGAACTCACCATCACAGCTCAAAAAGCTATGGTCGCTCACAAGAAATTCTTGCTCACTACTTTCATAGACGCCAAAAACAGGAATGCAAACACTGCCATACGGTTTTTGTTTTGCCCGCAGCAGTTATCACTCCATATAATAAGGTTTTCTTCTCTGTAATGCCCTGATTTTAAATTTATTTCATTGCCACCACGACTAGTGCTGTCAAATCCGTTACATTTTAAAATCCGGATTTCGGATTTTAAATTATCCGGTATCCGAATAATCCGGAATCCGCCGGATTTTTACTATCCGGATAAAATTCGTCTTGCAAATCCGTTATCCGATAAATTCACTATCCGGATTCATCCGAAGAATCCGATATCCGGATATATCCGAAAAATTCGATATCCGGATTTACCTTAAATAAACCGCTATCCGGATTTTTTTAAAATCCGATATTCGGATTTAAGCAAAAATCCGTTTTCTGAATTTATCTGGGTGCGTTTATTTATTAAATTAAATTAAAATTAAATAAAAGTAAATCTACATAAATACAGTCTGCATTAATCTGGCATGTAGAATTTGTATGAATATGCAGTTAATTCAGATAAACACAGGAGAAAAATTGTAGGTATATGTGTATTCCAGTAAAATCGCTGTCTATGTCTAAGTTCCTCATTTTAAACTTAGTTATTCAAAATCATCGATAAATCTGTTATAAATATATTATCTGGATGTATTCGTTATCGAAATCCGGATCTCTGTAAGAAATCCGAAATCCGGATCTCCGTGAGAAACCCGAAATCCGGATCTCTGTGAGAAATCCGAATCTCTGTGAGAAATCCGAAATCCGAATCGCTGTGTAAAATCCGAAATCCGGATTGCTATGAGAAATCCGAAATCCGGATCTAAACAAAATCCGGATAAATCCGTATAAATCCGAATATCGGATTTTTAGTTTTCACAAAATCCGGATCTTCACATAAATAAAATCCGGATATCCGAATCCGGTTGCCAGCTCTAACCACGACTGCCAATGCTCGTTCCTCATGCACATAATAGGTTGACCCGTATCCTCTAATCGTACAGATAAATTGTAACATGACAGCTGCCATAAGTAAAACATCTCCGAATGGGTGAGAGTAGGTACAAACAGTACCCGCTCTAGGTTCAGCGATAAACAGCAAGTATTACTTGCGATTCTTTGGAACTAGGCGATGTTCTCCTTCATTATACTTCAGGCTTTTTCAGTTTTGCGATGGTGCAAATCTAACTGCACTTTGGCAGCTGAGATTTCTTCATTTTTAAGTTTAATAATTTTGCAGTTTTGCAGGTGTCCGTTCTTGGTCTTTCAAAGGTTAAGTTAGGGAAATCGTTTTGAAATACTCGTCGATAGAAGCTTTCTACGGTAGTATTTTCTGGATGCCTATCCTTAAAATGTCCATAAAGCCGACCTATATTCAAGACAGGACTCAGATATACTTTAGAGGTTTTGTTTGGTGAGTAATGGCACAAGTCTTTCTGGATTGATTGCATGTGATTTTTCACTCCCTATCGGCAATACCAAATGTCGCTGGAGCAATGCTGGTTCTTGCATCTTTGAAAGTAGGTTGACCCATTTTCTTCTTCTAAACTAAGATAGCCAACCTTCTTCGAGTAAGGGAGAGTGGGGGAATGGTGTGCACTTAAGCCAAAATAGCTCTTGTAGTAAGTAGATTACATCTAGCGTCAGTTTAAAAACGTTAAAGCTAGTGTTAGTCATTCTACTTGAAATATGTAGAACAATATTTAAAGAAAATGCAAGTGTAAAACCACAATGTTGCAAAATGTGCAAAAGTGCATTTGCGCACGATTCCCCAACCTAGCGGGTAATCATGCGCATGCGGTTGGAGAATGGTGCGCGTTAAAACTAATATAAAGAAATCAATTCTTAATTTAAAACAAATATTTATTGCTAACACCAAAATACAAAATAACCATTATTGATAATATTTCAACTAAACAGCAGTCACACTTGTAATTTTTTGGCGTATCTACACCTGTGCATTCCGCATGGTTCCATGAAGAACATAAAAAACATCTGTACCATAATTCCCTGTCCTGTCCAATATCTCCAGAGGTAGTGGTATAAAACTTAAATCGACGTCATCCAACTCGTCATCATCGCAAATGTCGGAAATATTATCGTTCTCTGATAATTCTGAATCGGATAGCTCGGGTGTTGGCTCTTTCTTCATTTTCTTGTTTCCTTTCCCTTTCTTTCTGTCTGGTGATTTGTCCTCAAAACATCTACGCACAGTCCCTTTTTTGCCGGTTTTCTGTTCTTTCTTATTCTTTATATTTTTTTCCCTTAATCTTTTCTTTTCCTGGGCTGCTTCCAATTTTTCTCTGATAGGTGTGCTTGTAAGTATTTCCGATTGTTGCTTCTCACGAGATTTTGTTTTCATTTCTTTTCTAACCTTTGTCTTTGGTATTGGCGCCATAGCCAAAAAGGAGTTATCTCTAGATGTAGATGGCTTAGGGTTTTGATCTGGTGGTGAATGTGGAACTGCGGCTTCACTATTTGGATTAGATGTTGTAGGAGTTTCTGGTTCCGGTCTTCCTTCAATTGTGAATTCTCTTACTTCATCGGCAGGAGGGAAATCCTCTTCGTTAAATCTATCCGGATTGAGAGGAAATAATCCAGAAGTGTGAAAAGCGGAAACTGCCTTCTCCATTGTAGCAACTTTCATAAAAGCTTATTTAGAAGTTCAGCCACATCATATTCGGTTATTTTTTGATGGCCTGTAGTGGACAAGTAAAGGTCATATTCCCGGTAGAGAGTATTCTTAAGAGGACTGAAGATCAAATCCAGAGGCTGGAGATGATCCGAAGTGTGTGGTGGAAGTGATACCATTTGGATGTTCTTTTCTTTACAAAAATTGTATGATGGAATTGAGATATGGCTCGAGTGGTTATCTAAAACCAAAAGAACAGGATCTGTTGCAGAAGGTTTTACATGTTTTTCAAAATGGGCCAGCCAATCTATAAAGAGATCAGTGTTGATCCATCCATTCTTCGAACATTTGTACAGAGCCCCAATTGGTCCATTTTTTGGAGAGTAGACGGCATTCTTTTTCTCGGATATATCAGCATAGGGGGAATATAATTTCCTGCTGCACTCATACAAAAAACAGCTGTTATAGTTCTTCCTCTTTCGCCGGAAATAGCTGCCCCTACTTTTTTGGCACCTTTAGGTCCGTAGACCTTTGGGCATTTATTCTGCACCGTAATGATGCCCGTTCATCTATATTAAAGATTCTATTTGCTTCAAATTTATACTTTTCCATAATGGTCTTCAGATTGGAATAAAATAAGTCAACTGCCTCTTTACTGAACGAGGCAATCCTATTTAGGCTTGTGTCTTCAGGCTGTCGTAGTTTAATCTCAGAGTTTCTGACAAATATCAGTTTAAGTAATAAGGCTCAATACATATCAACAATTTAATGCGAAAAACACTACATGTATTCGGTACAAGAAAACACCCCGAACTGCTGGCAACGGAAAAGGAAATTAACCTCCCACTACTTTACTCCCCTAAATGTTACCAACTTAATATACAACATTCCTCCCCCCTAGTCTAAATCATAGTCCCCTAAATATTTTAGTTTTATTCTACACCTTGCAACTCTGGTTGATGTGTCAGTCTGGCACTGGCTCTGACCTGTCGACGAGACCTCTGGCTCTTCTGCTACAGTGCTATTCATTCCTTGATTTGGAGGATCATTACTGGCTGGCTCGGGTTCTTTTGAAGTAGAAGGGGCACTGGGTTGCCGCCGTAGAAGTTGATCTACATGACACCTAATTCTGGCTCCATCTTCTGTCCTCGCTTCATAGGAAAGTGGCCCCGTAGCTTGGACCACTGTTGCGGGATTCCACTTAGGGCCGATACCATGATTTCTGTAGAAAACAAGTTCGTCAGATTCAAAAGACCTAGGAGCTTTACCTGTATCTGCTTTTCGTTCTTGCTTGTCCTTCATTTTTCTCACGAAATCAGGATGTAGTCTATCCAAACAAGTGCGCAGCTTCTTTTTCATTAGCAGTTCGGCTGGGCTGAATCCTGTAGCTGCTGATGGTGTCGTATGCTGCGCCAGTAAAAACCTACACAACTTTATGTGCCAGTCCCCCTGCACCAGTTTCTTCAATGCTTCCTTCGTTGTTTGGACATTCCGTTCCGCCTGTCCGTTCGAAGATGGATGATAAGGTGCAACTAAAGCTTGTCTTATTGAATTCTTCTTCAGAAATTCTCGGAACTCTGTGGAAATAAATGCAGGACCATTGTCGCTGACGACCACATGTGGTAAACCATGTGTGGCAAAAAGTTCTCGCAATATTTTCACTGCGGCTGCAGCCGAGGTTGTTGACACTTGTTTTACTTCTAGCCATTTCGAATGTGCATCTACTACTATCAGAAAAGTTTGCCCTCTAACAGGCCCGGCGAAATCCACATGTAAACGCGACCAGGGTTCTGTTGTCCACTCCCAAGGATGTATAGGCGCCCGGAGTGGGGCCCGACTATTTTCTAAGCACACTTCGCAATTTCTGACCATGTTTTCGATGTCTCCATCAAGGCCAGACCACCACAAGTAACTGCGTGCAAGGGACTTCATCCGTACCATTCCCATGTGCGTCTCGTGTAGCATTTCTAAAGCTTGAGCTTGTGCAGCTTGTGGAATGACCACTCTATTACCCCATAATATACAATTTTGGTAAGTTGACAATTCTAAACGACGTGTGTAAAAGGATAAAAATTCCTTTTCTACCTTGCTGGGCCATCCCCTTAATATCCAGTTTTGAACTCTCGACAACCCTGGATCTCGACGTGTTAACGTCGCCACCTTTTCCGCATGGATCACTCGTTCAGGCATCATTTCTATCATCAGTACATTCCCAACAATTTCACTTTCTTCGTCTTGTTTTTCATATGGCTGTGGCAATCTACTGCATGCATCTGCATGTGCAATGCTCGTACCTGGTCTATACTGCAGCGAGTAGTCGAAATTTGACAGCAATAAACTCCATCGAAGCAATCTTGGTGAAATCATATCGGGAACTGGCTTGTCTTCTCCTAACAAACCCAGTAGTGGTTTATGGTCTGTATGTATTTCAAATTTTCTTCCATACACGTAGCTCCGGAATTTCTTAATCCCAGTAATTATTGCTAATGCCTCTTTATCGAGCTGGGAATAGTTACGCTCTGCACTGTTGAGGGTTTTCGAGTGAAAAGCAATGGGCACTTCCGATCCATCTTCTAGTGTGTGGTTTAGTACACAACCTACTCCATAGGGGCTTGCATCACATGTCAGTACTAACGGTTTTCTGAAATCATAATGTATTAAAAATGATTCATCGGTTAATAACTGCTTTAGTTCTTGAAATGCACTTTGGTGTTCCTTGGTCCATTGCCATTTGCCATTTTTATCTAAAAGTCTGTGCAGCGGTTCAGCAATTGTTGCCTTTTCTTTCAAAAATGAGTGATAAAAGTTAATAAGACCTAGAAATGATTGCAGCTCCAGCCTATTTGTTGGAGCAGGTGCATTGTGTATTGCACTCACTTTATCGGCCATAGGATGGACCCCCTCGGCATTAATTTTAAAACCTAAAAATTCAACAACTTTTGTATTAAACACGCACTTCTCCCGCCTTAATTTAAGCCCATCTGTTGCAAAACGTTGAAGTATAGCACACACTCGAAATTGTAACTCTTGTTGGGATGGTGCACCAATTAAAATATCATCGTAGTATGGGAAAACGCCCGGTATGCCCGCTAATCTGGAATTCATGAACCTTTGTAACAATTGAGGAGCTGCATTTATCCCGAACTGCAACCGATTTGCTTTAAAGGTTCCGCGGTGATTAACAATAGCCTGTCAGTTGCTGATAGGCTTGGGCCATGTCTAGTCTCGCAAAAACCTTACAACCACCTAACATTGCTAGAATCTCGTGAACCGCTGGCATCGGATACCGT
>JABXWE010036660.1:0-14015 GCA_014611495.1 Limonius californicus
GCGAACAAACTTTGCTGTAACCCAGATCACGAACAATACTATGGACAGATCCTACACTCACACCAACAATTTTTGAAATTTTCTAATTGAAATTCGACGATTTTCTCTAATACGGCCTTCCACATAGGTATGCCATATTGTTTTCTGTTAATGCAGTACACCATGCACCTGGTCGTGGCTCGCCCTCTTTTCCATTCAATACATGCATTTCCATACAGTGCTTGCATTCGCGTATGAATCTGCAATGGCTGCACACCCTCAGCGCATAACAATTGTAGGACCGCTCGCTACTCAAACTTGGACGGATTTTCAACAAGAAACGCCATTTCAAAATCGAAATTTTAAAAGTCAGAATCAAATTTAAACGCCAGAAACGTATTAATGTGTTTCTTACAAACACTACTACCATTAACAAACGTCATTTGAATTATTGCATTTGTTATAAATAATAATGTTAATTAAAATGATTTAGTTAAGTTTGTCATTCGGGATTCTAGAAACTATTTCAAGTCCGAATTCTGAACATGCTCATGGCACCCTTGCAAATTTAGTAGGTTAGTGCTCAGTGTGAAATGATTGGAAACTGATTAACGTGTTATTAAAAAAATTTACAGAACTAATGTAGTTTGTTGAACCGTGCGGGTTTTGGCGGCATCCTGCTCCAAAATCCTTGTGGCATTCTGTTTCCATGCAGCTGATTTCGTCATTTAAGATATCCCGGCATCTCCCAGCAGAAATGGCGTCGTGAAAGAATGCAGGACTAATTAGTCGCTTTCGAAACACGGCAATCCAAACACTATCTTTAATAGGTGGGAATTTTAAGAAAAGTATGAGGATTTTCAGCACTCTATATCCTCATGGTTTGTGAATTAACATATCCTGAAAGAGTAAAGCATTCCTCATCAAAAAAGAAAATTAAATTTAGTAATTGGTCGTTGTTTATCAAATTTTCTTGGAACAATATAAAATGCGCCTGTTGTTACCCGTTGGTAGCAATGCACGTAACGCTAGAATTTTGTATAATTCTACCATTTCAAATCATTCCTGACAATGGTATGGCAGGAACAACATTTTGGAACTGCTTCATAAAGATTTGATACGTTCACTCAATACGAATTCTTGGTCTGCCACTTCGCCCTTTTTGAATAATACTTCCGGTATCAGGATATTTAACATACTTTCTAACTGCTGTATAAGATTTCGTAAATCTATTCCCCATTTTTTCGAAGACCATTCCGAAAACTTGAGTTAATCTTAAATTTTTTATAATCCACTGTGAAAACCATAGTATTTGTAATGCAATATAATGTGTACTGACATTGGCAGAGTGATGATTGTTAATAAATTCTTAAGAATGCAAAATACAGTAATTTTATTTTCCATGGTAACCTTTATGTATTTTTTAATTGAAGTATGGTACAATATATATATATTTTTTTTAAAGAATCGTGGAGTTGCCATAGCAACTCCACGATTGTCATCCCACCCCGCTTACCTCGGATCAGTGCACGTAGCGCTATGCACGAGTCGAACATGCCCCACCCTTGTAAAACCCCCCCAACTATGCTACCGAGTCACTCCCGCTGCTCCAAAATTAATTAAAATTCGGGCCACAACGGGAGTCGAACTCGGGTCAACCGGTTGCGAAGCGGACTCTCGCCCACTGCGCCACCCGGTCGCCGGTACAATATTAGCCGTCTTCAATCGCAAGGCAAAGGCAAACCAGCGATTCTATGTAGTAAATATTCTCTGGAGTAGAAGTGTTTACACCTCTCGTGGTTTGGTACCTATGTTAAGGTGTAGGTCCTCTATGTCTGTGACAATTAAGAAAAGGCAACACAGGCATAGGAGAGGAGATCGCTATCTCTTGGGTAAGGGATGAAGCACTCATAGAAGAAGAAGAATATTAAGGTTTCCGTCATTCCCGTACCTATTTTTTTATTTTTCTGTTCTGACGATATAAGTATCTGATTTATTTCTGGTAAGTTCTGTTTTATTTCACTTTTCCACGTTCTGTTTGCTTCGGTGCATACATTATTATTATTCTACTATTGTACTGATTATGATTGTATTAAGTTTTCCTGTATATTGAGTTGGAATTCAGTCAACATCTTAATAGACTTTTAATGTCGACTTCTAAATTTATATTTCAGCTTTAGTGTTCAATTTTACAAACTGTAGTCAAGGCATATAAAACAATAGTGATAATGACTG
Organism: Limonius californicus; assembly: GCA_014611495.1. Lineage (NCBI taxonomy): Eukaryota > Metazoa > Arthropoda > Insecta > Coleoptera > Elateridae > Limonius > Limonius californicus. The sequence continues at coordinate 2,215 of JABXWE010036660.1, forward strand.
ACTTCCAATACAGCCAAACTATACATGTTGGATCGTCAAATTTAAGTGAGGCCGTTTAATGTCGATATGTCGACTATAAAATTTAACTTGTTGCGTAGAAGCTCACTACATCTACTTTATAAGTAAATAGAAAGTAAATTTATCGGATGGTTGTTTATTCATTGTGCAGTAACATTTGTAGTTCTATTTTCGGAACACTAACTATATTTTACGAATTATTATTTATATTTGAACTGTTTTGTTTTTATGAAAACATCACTTTAGGAAATCATATTTTCCGTTTGCCATATCAAATTAATTAACTTCCGTTTCCATGGTAACCTTTATGTATTTTTTAATTGAAGTATGGTACAATATATATATATTTTTTTTAAAGAATCGTGGAGTTGCCATAGCAACTCCACGATTGTCATCCCACCCCGCTTACCTCGGATCAGTGCACGTAGCGCTATGCACGAGTCTAACATGCCCCACCCTTGTAAAACCCCCCCAACTATGCTACCGAGTCACTCCCGCTGCTCCAAAATTAATTAAAATTCGGACCACAACGGGAGTCGAACTCGGGTCAACCGGTTGCGAAGCGGACTCTCGCCCACTGCGCCACCCGGTCGCCGGTACAATATTAAAATAGGAACTAATAAATCTGCTAATTTTATATAGCGCACAGCTATAATTCCAAATACCCACATAACACAATTATCAAATGCGTATTTCCATAATTATGCCGTTAGGGTTAGACCAATTTTAAATTGACTTTCTACTCATAACCATTCCACCAAATTTTTTCTAGTGCAAGTCTTTCATCTTACACTGTCTAACCGTAGCTGACTTTTAGAAAAGCATATTAAGATAGAATAAATCGTCACCTAACATGTATAAATTCATCAACATAGTAATAGTACCGTGAAAGCAATAAAATCCCAAGTTAAAGACACCCTTGCAATTTTAAAGACTTATCTTAGATTAATCTGTAATTATAAAGATATAAACATTATAAATATTTTTAACTGTCATAGATTAATAATTGACAGTTTACATTTCAAATTTTACCATTTAGCTATTTAATAGAAAATTAAAAGTAACACTTTATTTTGCCATTGTTTGTCTATACTTTTAGTTAGCTATAATCAAGGTTACATTGCCATCTCAAGTACTCTGTGGTCCCTGTGGTAGAAGTAGTGAGATTATGCAGTTATCAGCTATGTAAATAAACGTTTATTTGAAATAAAATTCTGTGGTGTATTGTTTTTTACCTAAGGGAATAGAAAGATGGGGAGACCTTGGTGGAAACAAATGTCGATTAATTAACCGATCATTATCAAATTCCTGTGAATGTATGACACGATTAGCAGTATGTACTGTGGCATTGTCCTGCTGGAAATAACCATTTCTAATTTCATCATCTTGAAGTTCATTGAAACAAGAGGTTAAATATTCGGAAGATAATAATCGGCAGTTATATTTTCTGCAAAGAGCTTGTAAACTATTCGTCTTCTTGACATAGCGACCAATAAACCGATCTTTTGTATACGTAATTCTCATATTTTGGTTGTTAAGATACTCGTTTTTTAAATTGTTCGACGAGTATCGTATGAAGTACCTTAAGAAGGAGTTGCACGATATCCCCTAATATTATTAGTAAGTTCTGCAGTTCTTTTCACATGTCTTCCGGATCCCTTTTTCCTGTCAATCTTCCATTGTCTCTAAAAATATATAAAAGAATCTTGGCAGTTTGATAGAAATTGTTGTAAGTGAAGGTTGCAACCTTTTTCGGATAACGCTGTTGAATTCTGTGAAACAGGTTTGAAATGAATATTGCCATTCGCGTTTTCATTCCATGTAACATTAAGAAAATATGATTCTAATATGAAAATTTTAATGTATAACAGTTAAAAATATTTATAATGTTTAAATCTTTAAAATTGCAAGAGTGTCTTTGACTTGGATTTTTATTGTTGTCTTGTATTACACAACATCACAATATCAACGCCGGTTGAGTACATTAAATATATAAATCAGTATCGTTTTGCTAAGAAGCAGTTAAAATGGGCTATAGTTACTGGATGTCCCTCTCTAAACTTTCAAAACAAGAAATGTGTAAATATTACTTCAATCAAATATTAAAAGATATTTGTATTGCAGCTGGTAATCAAATTTTTTCTAACTGATTTACGTTTTAAAAGCAGGAGATTTTGGAAATACTTTCAAGTTATTTCAGTATACAGAGAGACTGATTATTAATTAGTTGACGTATATCTGACACAAAGTTTAAGATATAGCCCTATTTAGTAAGCGGTATTTGTAATTTTCTCTACCGTTTTATGTAGTTTTATGGTGTTGTCCGATATTAGAACAACAAAATCTCCAAATCTGAGGTTTGATAAAGTTATCGCATTGCTGTTTACACTTTCCGGCTCCAGTTTGAATACATCCCCTAAAGTGTTAGTAAAAAGTTTCGGGGATATTGTATTGATGTGTCTTATACCACATATAATATGTGTGGATTCTGTGATATCAAACATTTTTGTAATCACCATGGTATTTTCGTATAAATCTGCAATGCGATTTATATAGCAGAAGTCAATTTTGCATGTTTGCAAAGCGTCTATTATTGCCCAAGATTCAACAGAATCGAATGCCTTGTGAAGCTAGGCATTTATTGGATTCATTGGATTTCTTTATAAGATATCTTATGGAACGTACATGATCCATTGTGCTGTAGATACTACGAAATTCATAGGTACGCCGAAATTGATCTACGCATGCATAAATACGATATGCGAATAGTTTTGTCAGCAGTTGTGAAAGTTATAATTTCCTAGAAAGATTATGTTATGTATTGTCAGTTTTATGTAACCATATCATTATTGTGTTTTTCGATGGTGTTGGTGTTGTCATATAATGGAATATAATACGTATATCTCCATTTTATAGTAATATACGGCTATACCAACATTCCTCAAATCTTCTTTATTAGCTATGGGTTTTAGGATACTTTTGCTTTCATATTTGATACTTTCTAGGATCTCTTCGATATTTTCTGAATGTTTATAACTAGTATATTCCTTGGTATGCTTATGTGTGTTAGTATTTCCTTTCGATCTATTAACAATTAATCTATTAATCTGGTGGTGGTAGTCCTCGGTGTTATTCATCTTAACATTGTTTAATCTACTTCCATCCCTGATACATTGCGACAAGAGTTTGATGCCTTATTTCATATTTTCGTTGTAATTTGCACGTACTTCTTTTATTGATATTTTCGTATTACAGTGTTTTTGTTATCACTTTGGTGGCTATTATACTTAGGATTGGAGGCGCTCATGGTCAGCGCGTTAGATTTCTATACTGAAGGTTTGGAATTCAAATCCCAGTAACGGAACATTGAATTTTCGATAGCCGTCTTCAATCGCAAGGCAAAGGCAAACCAGCGATTCTATGTAGTAAATATTCTCTGGAGTAGAAGTGTTTACACCTCTCGTGGTTTGGTACCTATGTTAAGGTGTAGGTCCTCTATGTCTGTGACAATTAAGAAAAGGCAACACAGGCATAGGAGAGGAGATCGCTATCTCTTGGGTAAGGGATGAAGCACTCATAGAAGAAGAAGAATATTAAGGTTTCCGTCATTCCCGTACCTATTTTTTTATTTTTCTGTTCTGACGATATAAGTATCTGATTTATTTCTGGTAAGATCTGTTTTATTTCACTTTTCCACGTTCTGTTTGCTTCGGTGCATACATTATTATTATTCTACTATTGTACTGATTATGATTGTATTAAGTTTTCCTGTATATTGAGTTGGAATTCAGTCAACATCTTAATAGACTTTTAATGTCGACTACTAAATTTATATTTCAGCTTTAGTGTTCAATTTTACAAACTGTAGTCAAGGCATATAAAACAATAGTGATAATGACTGACTTCCAATACAGCCAAACTTTACATGTGGGATCGTCAAATTTAAGTGAGGCCGTTTAATGTCGATATGTCGACTATAAAATTTAACTTGTTGCGTAGAAGCTCACTACATCTACTCTATAAGTAAATAGAAAGTAAATTTATCGGATGGTTGTTTATTCATTGTGCAGTAACATTTGTAGTCCTATTTTCGGAACACTAACTATATTTTACGAATTATTATTTATATTTGAACTGTTTTGTTTTTATGAAAACATCACTTTAGGAAATCATATTTTCCGTTTGCCATATCAAATTAATTAACTTCCGTTTCGGAGAATATGCAAACAGCCGAGAAACCCAAACTCTGGGGATATCAACAACAGAAATAATATTCTCTTGTGATGACCTTCTGTACCCACAAATAAGCATTACTATTTTTAGTATTGTTTACAGTTAATGTCCTTTTATAAATCCCAAGTTACTTTTGGCTAACGTTACAAATAGCAAAAGCTATTTGTTTAATTTATGTAAACTCTAATAAGCAACCAGTAATCAAGCAAAAGTTTCAGATCCGTATAAAGTGTTCTTAGTTACTTATGTAACACTAGATGTGTGTGTTAAATCTACGTCCGTAAAATTGTCGGTATATACGTGAATTAGGAAACTACTAACAAGATTTTTGTGTTTACGTGGTCTATTGGATATATGTTGCTTACTGGACAGTTATTGGCACTGACATTCTTTTCACAGTGGTACACCTCTGTCCCGGTGTCGTTTCAAATAAACGTTAAACTTGAAATGTGAAACCTTGTCAATTTGTTAGTATGCTATGAAACTGTAGTAGGAACTCTGTAGGTATTACATATTAAATGCAATATGGTAATGTAAGTTGTGTTAATTCATAAGTTCAACTGCTTGTAAATTTGAAAATTAACAATACCATAATCACGTAATCTTGTAACTATTCCTTAGAATAGTGTTTTAAATCATAAATATGAAAATTGTTTTGGTCAATGCAATGTTCTTTTAAGTCTGCGATATATTGCATTATATGTAAATACTTCTAATATTCAGACTGTACTTCGAAGCAGGCAACGAATATTTGTGTAGGTATTAAACACGAAAGACGCATTAGACGAAAGATACTCACGCAAATAACTTAGTGAACATACTGTTTATTAAGACAATCTAAAATTCTCTCATGCAACATTTTCAAATGCTTGACCTACCACAATATTCTGACTTCATATTGATTAAATTTTTCTGTTGGCACAATAACATGTAGTCCCTAACTGCAGAAAGTTAATTGTAGCGTTTGTGTTTGTATAAACTTTTTAACAATTTCTTTCTCTGTACGGTAAATTTTAATACATATGTTTGTTTTTGGCTCTCAACGGACCCTTTCCAGTTACATTAATGGAGTGTAATTGTATGTGTATTACGTATGCAGCAGGGAGGTTCATATTTATTGTGTTCATACTGGTTTTTACAGTTGCGGAAACTATCAATCAAACTCCAGCATTGGCATTGTTCCTTTTTTAGGGGTAGAATTGGCAATTGACAGTGTTTGGTGACTGATTGTAAAATATGACTTCACGATCAGTGATAAATCAAAGTGAAAGCGTCGATGATCGCAAGCGGTACTGTTGAAGGTTTTCACATTACCCTTTCTTCTATTGCAATTTGGGAACAGCTATGTTAAAAGTAAATTACAAATGTGAACTTTTATGTCAACCCAGATTAGTGTGTGTCCTTATATATTCCTAACAGACTAAATTCTACAGGGTGTAAGTAAAATGTTTGGTCAAACTAAGCGTATGCGGACAAATGTTTATATGGGTGTTTTTTAAATACCCTAAATTTACCCTGCGAATTTAATTAACATATTACGAAGTTTCAACATTTTCATGGTAACTTCATAAAAATGGAATTATCTTGAAAACGGTCGGGTTTATCGACTTTTAACAAGAGTAACTTTTTTGGGTATTTTGCATGCGAAATAATAGCAAAAATAAGAAAAACAAAATAATATAAAAGATATTGTAGAGAACAGTACCTTATCGTCCCACTTGAGACGTCTCTGGTACACTTATTTAAACGAAACTAATCTCTAACCTGCAACCTTTATGAGTAACGTATACACATGTGTATACCGATTGTCAACGGGTAACCCAAACATACCTAAGGGAAATAATATGGGGAATAGATTTCTACATACATATTTTGTCTAAAATGAGGTATTTGCAATGTATATTTTATTTTGTTGTAATGTCATCAGTTACAGGTGTATTTTCCCGATTTAAATTTTACTAAATTAGTGATTTATTCGCTTGTGCTCCTTTGTACAAACAGTAACGACACGATAAGACTCGGATCTCAGTATGGCGAGTGAAAAATCTCGGTTCAAATCTACTGTGCTGTGGTTTTCACATAGGTATGTTATTCATCTGAATTAAGTTTTTTTCTCGATGTGTATGTTATTATCTATTTACCGTTTGATGAAGCATTTTGATTTGGGGAAAACCGTTTTTCTTTAATATTCGCGAGAATATAATAAGCTTATTAGAGCCTGTTACGTTTAAAAATTTATTTATTTGGTGTTAACGGCTAAAAAATCTTAGATGATAATGTACATTTATAATACCGTTGACATTAACAAACAATTAAGTAAATTCCGCTAAGGATAACAGTACAGTACACTTATTTATAACTTCTACCACAGCACTCGAAAACTTAGACAACATTTTCTTGTATTGCTACTCACTGTTGTAATAGTGGGAAACCAACAAGAATCAGTATTGGATTTAAAGCTTGTATTTAACTCTTTAAATTATCACTCCAATGACCTGAGTCTATAGAATGTGATGTGAACGAACCTATAAGTACCAGATGTTTCATTTATTATTTCGAAGATTGTATCGGCGACACTGTTATACTACGGTATTTCCCTAAAATTTCAAGTCACTTATGAACACCCACTACAGTATTTTACATAGGAAGTTTAGTATATTGTAAATCCTACATAAACATTGAATTATTGATTAAAAGATAATTACAATTTTTTTAACTTTTTCTTTGTTTATACCAAATGTATATTTTGAAACTATTTCAACTGTGATTGATTGCGCTTAAAATAGTTAAAATAGCTGAATCTGGAGACACCCTACGTTTGTTTAATGGCTTTCTATAAAAATAACATTTTATTAAACATTTGTATGAAGGAGATTCAAGTGTCTCGAGTAGTTAAGTCTTATTGTTTACATTTCTTTGCTGCTGGAAATAGCATAACAATGAAACCATTAATGTTGTGAAAGCAATATAAACGGTCATTTGAATTTAATTTAAAGTAATGTAATTAAAATAATTAAAACACAAATAAAGTTATACATAACATACCTACCTGCAACCTAATCACGTAAATGTTCCTTGTGAAGTTTCTTTTGGAAATGAAGATGTATTACAGCCACACACTGTATAGCAAATTTTCTTATAGGCATTGCAGACTGGATTGGTTTCATTCATTCAAATACGCACAACGTCGTAAGTCAGATAGGGAAATGGATTTAAAACTACCACACACTGTGGGTATCGACATCTCGACATAGCGAAATAATATCACTATTATATTCCTAGATACCTTCAAATAGGATATAGCCCAGTCGTTAGTGAGACACTTTTCAATACTAATAGATTCTAACAAAGTCTAGCATATAAGTTATTGACTTGACGACAAAATAAATACATAATATTGCTTATACTGCAGAAACTGTATTTGCATGAATATGCTATAAAGTGCAAAGCTACATTGATAACGGCAAATCAACTTTTCATTTATATAAAATTATTATTTTTTTATTAATTAATAATTTTTTTGTTGTCGGATTAGTAACAAATTACAATTTGCTTGTGGATCAATAAGCCAATCACTTAACTGATGGAGTGAATGCCGTTGGAAGTGGATGTACATCAACCTCACTTCTGTATAAATACCAGTACCATATAATATGTTACTTAGTTATCTAGTCTAATTAATCTAAAATATAAAGGGTAAGTCAAGGGTGTACTGTCCATTTACTCTGCGGTTTGCTGGCTGTTGTCCAGTAAACTTAATTAGCGTGAAATTCTAACTTATTGATGTATTTTTCGCTATCTTTTAGCTCTTCACTAAATAAGGTGTGGTGGTAGCTCAATTAGTAGAGCGCTCGCTTTCTGAGTAAGAAGTCGATTCTGGCTTGGGTTCTAAACCTAAGCAGTACTATTAGATTTCTAAAAATCTGGTCTGCAACCCACCACACAATTTCGCAATGCGGCTTGCAACCACGGGATCTTGATGCTAAAAACCTTCTCTGGAATTTCTGTCGTTCGGATTCGACGTTAAATTGTAGGTCCTCCGTGTTTCTACCTTAGCGCTTAGGAGAAACGCGTAGCAGAGAAGAGGCCGATGACCAGCAGTGGGATAAAAAGGCTGTGAATGATGATGATCAAATAACGAAATTAAGGGCAGGGGAAGGTGTTGTACCTAGGTTATAATTTCAGTTTTATTTTATCTCAGAGTTACGCAATCGTAAATTACAAATACAACATTTGACAAATATAATACGTGGTATTACACAACCTCTAGATATTTTTTCAACATTTGTGTAGATGTTTCTACATACTACAAATTACTTAAAAAGCATTATTTATCACCGAGGTGTCACTACTGTTGGTACTTGTGGGATGTGGCGGTTTTAACACGATATCTTCCTTATCAACCTGATAAATATGATTATCTTCTCTTGTAAATTTATAGGTATTAGGAATTCGCTGCTATTACTTGAAGAAAATCTTCGGATAATGCAAATACTAACGAGACAAGGTATTTAACATATTTTTACTAGCATATATGTTTCTTGTACAGTGTTTCCTATTTATTGCTTTCTGTTCTTATTCTTCTTATCAAATCTTCAGGAGCGCCTCTTTCATTATCAACCTCTATATCAGATACAGATGAATTAAACAGTGACGTACATTGGACATGTTTAAGATACATCACAGACAATAAGTTCAAGGTACAATACTTGGACTTTGTTATCAAATTTGTTGCTAAAAATTTTTGGGTTAGGATTTAATTTACTTTCAAAATACGTTGCAGGGAGGAATTAAATTGTTTGATGTGTGTGTTGCAGACTATTTAAACTTTAATAATTTCAAGCTATAATAATAAACAATCATACTTACTACTTACTTACTATTTCTATAAACATTCACTTTATACACTTTAAACAGATATCTATAGAGAAATTCAATTTACAATTGTTATCAGAAGTTAGTCGGTAGAAGAATAAATCGTCGGGTTACTGCAAAAACCAGATAAGTCCATTTTTGCTTAAAATGAGTTAGACACGTACTTAAGTCCGTAACGAACACAAAATTGTACTGCAAAAACCCACTAAGTCCTCGGTTACGATTGCTCTCTGTAATGACTATGTCTAATTTCATGCAAGTCCAGACAGCCTAGTACGTATCATCAAAAACCTGTTAAGTGCACTTAATTGGTTTTAGAAATTATGTATCGTTGAAAACGATGTTACTGTATCTGCCAAAACCGGATAAGAGCATTTGGCGGGTTTTTGCAGTAATGTTTTCACTCTGTATAGTAGGCCGGTAATGTCTACAGCATACAAGTGCATAGTGCAACTAACGTACAAGTGCAATTACAGCAAATTTACGAAAATTAAGCAAAATGAATTCGAGGGGTGCAAAATTAGTGAATATGGCTTTAAAGGTTGTTGCAGAAGCTAGCAGTACAGGTTAGCAATTACACATTCATTTTCAAAGCAGTTGAGGTTAGGTTATGGAATTCTTTGTAAACATTTTTATTATTATTATTAGATTATTCACCTGGGTGTAGTTATGAGAGTGACATCGAGTCTTCTGTGTTAAATTCGAGCCAGGAAAATGTTGCTAACGAAGTTGAAAAAATTATTGATAGTGAATTTGAAACTGACCCCTTCGACTCTGCTTGTTCAGTACAAGACCGTGATTATGTTCCTTCAGAATCAGAACTTTCAAGCAACGGTGAAGTAGGTATGTATTAAGTAACTACGTACATTTTCAGAGGTTGCAACTAAAGAATGATTTTTAGAAGAACAAGCTGAAACAGTTGAAGACGATCGTGTGTCTGAAATAGCAACTAATATCCGCAAACAAAAACAACGAACACGTTGGAGAAAAAGTAATCCCTGTCAATGGAAGAAAAATACAACTAAAAAGCGGAAAATTGAAAATAAAAAACCTAAAGCAGTAAATTGTTCTAAATGCCGATTTAAATGCACTGAAAATTTATCAGAAGAAATTAGAATCAGTATTTGTAAAAATTATTGGCAATGCGATTTTAATCGTCAGAAAGATTTTATTTTAAAATGTGTAGAAAGTTCCGTTCCCGAAAGGCGCAGAATAAGATCAGAGACAGGTCATCCTCGTACAGATACTAAAAAGTACTTTTTTGAATCAAATTCAACCAAATTTAGGGTCTGCAAAGAATTTTTTAAGAAAACGTTAAGCATCAGCAATGACGTAATAGATTATGCATTTAACAATAAAGGAGAGGGCGGGTTATTTATTGGAAAAGACAGAAGAGGTGCACACACACCACACAATAAGACCAATCCTGCTGATTTAGAAAAGGTAAAGAACCACATAACGAGTTTTCCAGTAATGGAGTCTCATTACACAAGAAAATCCACTAGCAGAAAATATTTAGACTGCAAATTGAGTATTGCAAAAATGTATTCTTTATACAAAGAGGTATGTGAAGAAGATCAAACCAAGCCCGTGTCTAAAATTACTTACCGCAGTATATTTGGAAGTAATTACAATTTATCGTTCTATAAGCCCAAAAAAGACCAATGTCAAATTTGTGTACAATATAATGCAGCTACCATTGACAAGAAAAAAACATTAGAAACAGATTATAGAAGTCACTTACAGAGAAAAGATGATTGTTACAACGCTAAGATTTTAGATAAAGACAGAAGTTTAAGAGAGGGTAACTTTAAATGTTGCACTTTCGATTTACAATGCGTTCTTCAGATTCCTAGCAGTAATGTGAGTCCGATGTACTGTAGTAGAAAAATTTGTACTTTCAACTTAACAGTATATGAATTGGCACTACCAAATGATGCTTTCTGCTTCGCTTGGACGGAATTGCATGGAAAAAGGGGAAGCTGTGAAATCGGAACTTGTTTGTACAAATACGTACAACAGTTAAGTCCAGCTATTACTGAAGTAACATTTTATTCAGATACGTGCTCAGGACAGAATCGAAACCAAAATGTCTGTGCTTTGTTTCTATTCCTTGTTCAAAAAACACACATTAATGTTATCGAACAAAAATATCTGGAAAGTGGCCACTCCTATATGGAAGTTGATAGCATGCATAGTGCTATAGAACACCAACAGAAATACGTGCCTGTGTATACATTACAAGATTGGCTTTCTATTTTTCGCTTAGCCAGATCAAAAAGAGGCAGAAATAAAACAAGTTCTCCCTACAATGTGCATGAGCTAAAATTTTCCGATTTTTTAGATTTGGCTGATATCTCAAAATTGATTATGAAAAATAGAAAAAAAAATGTTGATGGTGAAACCTTGAATTGGTTGAAAGTAAAATGTTTCAGATATCAAAAACTTAAACCAGGTGTATTGGAATACCGCTATGATCACACTTCAGATTATAAAGAAATGCGTATTTTTGGCAAAGGACGTCAATTAAATTGTGCAAATTTAGTACCAAAACAATTGTACAGGAAGTTACGGCCTATCAGCATAAAGAAAAAAAAGGACCTATTAAAACTCTGCAAAAAAACACTATTCCTGAAGAATTCCACAGCTGGTACAAATCGTTGCCGACTTCTGCT
>JABXWE010036663.1:0-17193 GCA_014611495.1 Limonius californicus
TTTTTAGCATTAAGATCCCACGGTTGCAAGCCGAATTGGGAAATTGTGTGTGGTGGGTTGCAGACAAGATTTTTATAAATCTGCATAGTTCTGCTTAGGTTTCGAACCCAAGCCAGAATAGACGTTTTATTCAGAAAGCGAGCGCTCTACTAACTGAGCTACCACCACACACCTGAATGATAGTGAAGTGGAAAGTGATGATAATTCTTCATTAGTCGCCGTAGCTGACCATGAAACCCAAGGGTGAGGTGTAATTATTGGTACCTCTCCAGATTTTAATTTCGAAGAGGGGTGTAGGCATTACCCACAATGTAATAAACATTAAAAAGACTAAAATGAACTTGTCTAGTACCAACTGTTTATTGACGATGAGATTATTGATATGATCGTCAATCAAACCAGCATTTACGCTGTACAAATACTAATAAAAGGCATGTGTGACGAATCTATTGAGCCATACTCAGGTTTGAACGAGCGGTTTCCTTCCAACAAAGAAAGCTATCGCTTTTTGGGAATTCTAATCTGAATGGGATTGGATAGGAAATCTAAACTTTCTGATTACTGGCGTAAATCCGTTTTATGTTGGTCAAAAGCTTCAACTTTCATGTCACGTAACAGATTTGAGATCTTGCTACGCATATGGCATTTCTCTGATAACGAACTCTGTCCGCCAGATGACAGACTGTACAAAGTCCAGTGTATTGTTGATTTGAAAGAGTAAGATCCAGGACGCGGTTTTCCAAGCATCTCTAATCACTGCGACCATCATTGGCTTATTGTACAACTAACTAAGAATCTCTGGGACTAAATACTAAATTTAAAAGAATCATATTACCACACGAAAACATTTGTATTGATGAAACGATGGTGCTATTCCTCGAACGATTAAACTTTCGCCAAAACTTCAGACACAGCCGTCTCTACTTAAGTAGAGACGGCTGTGCTTCAGAGGAAAGCAGCATAAATTTGGAATTAAACTGTTTACATTATGCCTTCCTGGAGGATATACCTATCATTCTAAAATCTACTGCGGAACAGGAAAGATTGATGGTATGTCGGTCGCTACCAAAGTTGTTCTCGAACTGATGTTTAAGTGTTTGGTTAAATGTGCAACACTGAATACCGGTGACTGGTATGCTAGTCTGGAGTTAGCTCGAAAATTAAAAGATCGAGAAGCACATTTAGTGGGAACTTTGAGGAAAAACAGAAAGGAATTCCAAAAGATGTACTGTCGGCAAAGGTTAAGAAATGAGAAATAACTGGAAGAGGATGGAGTTGTTATATTTAAATGGAAAGACAAGCGGGATGTGCTTATGTTAACAGCGAAGCACACTGATGAGGTAATAGAAGTAACGGGAACCGATTGACCCAGAAAGAAACCTAAAGCAGTAGCTGATTATAACGCTGCTAAAAGCTTTTATTGATATATCGGATCAACAGTCTGCATATTCTAGTTCCCTAAAAAGAAGCGCCAAGTGTTTCCGCAAAGTAGCTATAGAGCTTATAAATAGGAGCAAGCATTTTAAAAACTTTACATTTATATAACACCAATGAACATAAAGCAAACCGGAGCAGTATTACAACGTTCAAAGAAATTTGTGCTTGCAGTTACAGCCACCAAGAAGACAAAACAAGTATCTTCAAGATGCGAAGCTTGCAACGGAAAATCTTTAGTTTGTTTAGATTATTTTTTATGGTGCATGCCGTAACTGCAAGGCATTAAAAATGTAACTTTTGCGATGTCCATATTTAGTAGTTTTGCTTGCTAGGGTTCTCATTTCCTTTACCCTCTTTCCTCTTTCTATTCCTATTTCTAGGATTTTGTCCATCCATGTTCTTCTTGGTCTTCTCCTTAGCTTTTTGCTTGGTTTTCCAGTTTCTGTCTAGTTCCATACTCACTATATGTGCATACCAGTTTAATTGTTTCTATTTTATTTTTTCCATTATTGGTACTTGTTTTGTTATTTGTCTAATATTGTCCCGTCCCATTTAGTTTTCCCTGCGATTTTCCAGAGATATTTCATGTCAATAGCATTTATTTTACGTTCGTCTTTTTTCCTTAGTGTCCAGTTTTCACATGCGTATGTTATTGTTGTTATTGTTATCATATTATGGATTTTCCTTTTCACCTCCATGTCTATGTCTTTATGTCCTAGTATTATTTTGTTCATGGAGTAATAGTTGATTTATTTGCTCTGTTTCATATTTCAGCCTCTATTTTCTATTTTCATAGTTTTTGTTTTGTTTATATTTACTTCCATTTTCATGTATTCAATTTCTTTAGTCCAGGCGTTTATTAAAAAAAAGGAAGGGCTTTTCTAATAATAATTTTATATTATTATTTTTAAAATCATGACGGGATAGAGAAGGTATAGTTGCAGAGAGGATACAGCTCTTCTAATTCTCAATGCAAATGAAGACTTGGATACCTCTAGCAGCGAAAATCATAATTAAACGTAATTTTTTACAGTAAATGTTAATATCCAATATGCTGATATTTAGTGAAATTATCGGTGCAAGTTTAACCACTGCAGTGTAAACTATTCTCGCGTAAACGTTTTTTTTCTGTTTCTTCGGGAACTCAGTGATAAGGTCAAAGCACTGGGGAACTACAGTTTAACGTCGAATCCAAAGGACCGAAGGTTTATTGGCATTAAAAACTCGCGGTTGCCAAATTGTGTGGGGTTGGTCGCTGCACAAGATTTGTAATAATTGCCGTGGTAATGCTGGAGAATCGCCCCCAAGCCATATTCGATCTTTTATCCAGAAAGACAACGCTCTCCCAACTGACCTACCACCTAACCAGCACATACCAATTTTGAGTGGTTGCTACTTTTCAGGAATACGTTTTTTAATTCTTACAAATTTCTTGTCCATGAAGAGACAAAATTCAGAACTTGGCAGGAAGAAGTTTCCTTTCTCTTACAAAATAAAATGTGTGTTTTAAGAATCTAACGCGGTTTTGCATTGGTAAACGCACATATCCCTTATAAAGGAATGTGCAGCAGCTCACTTCATCAGAAGTATAACAGTCTTTCCTACACTTTATGTATGTCCCTACGCCAATTTATTGTTTATATGCTTTTCGCCATTTCTTAAGTTGCCCCTAAAATGACACAAAAACATAAAATTGGATGCCTCTGGCAAACTCTTTCTTATTACGGTGAGATAAGGGAACTTTACATACGGCATTACACAGCTCAAAAAAAAATACATAACGTGGAAGTCTCCGGACGTACAAGCAATGTTGATTTCCGTACCTATACTGGGAATTTCCAAACTTCCATAAACTACATCAGCACTATTAAATTTATACTGTATACAGTATAACGTGATCAATAAAGATTGTTGTAAAGAGGGTTGTTGAAAACATATGGGTTGTCTAAGCTTGATTGAATTCTATAACTGCCAAACTGATTATTTTACATTTAATTGAAATATTATTTACAGTTGAACGAATAAATTTATTTTTGATGTGTATATGAGATGTCGAAAACGGTGAATATGTTTATTTTATACAAGAGCCCTTCCATAAATTTTAAAACCGATTCCCAGCTGATGCAGAAATCTTAATTTATTCTTCTTCTGTAAAACACGTTTACAAACTTGTTGGTCGTTTTCGGAAAACTAAAAATGTTTCAAAAGGAAAATCCCCTACTGGACAGAGCAGTTTGAGTGAAGACCCATTACAAGACATACGAAACCGAGTGGATCACTCTCCAAAAAAATTAATTTGAAAATTAGTCATACATACAAATTTATCTTATGGAGTTTCGCATAAACTATTATCCTTATAGGGTGCTAGTTCAACAACGGCTTCCCGGGATGCAGCACAAAGTGTACCAATCTGTAAGTCGAAAACTTATTTTGAGCCATTCTTCTGCTGCTAGTACATAGTACATGCCTAGAATTCAGGGATGTATCCAGAATTTTGAGAAGATAGGTGTTAACACACATACAATCATGAGTCTTTTAGTGAGGTTATTTTATTGGATATTATAAACAATTTTTATTCAGGTATATTTAAATAGGTGCCCTACAACTCGGGGCTGTTAAATTTTGAAATGAACACGTCTTATATGTCTGCATCTTCGTAGCACACACGCATATTTTCACAATTTGATTTTTATAAACAACAGAACCTGTTTCTAGTACCATAGCCTATGCTAGTATTCTTTACATTAGCTTTGAAAAACTTATGGATTGCGGATAAAGTAGCGCCAAACTTTTAGCAGTGAGTATTTAAATCCCTACTGAAATGCGATTACCAGTCAGCAGGTAGCATGTCATCTCTGAACAATAGTTTTGGCGCTTGTTGATCTGTGGTCAGGGCCGCATTTAACTTTTGAAGATCGATTTTGCACATTTTTACTTCCCAACATTCCGGCAAACAGCGTGATTGTACTAGATAACGCATCTTAACATTCCAGGCAAATTATAAAGATAGGTACTCAACCAAAGCACAAAATAGTATATTAAAGAACTGTTTCATAAGGCCTTTTTCTTAACGCATCGAGTCCAAGTTTGAAAAACTAGACGCGAAAGCGTCGAGTTTTTTCAACGGACGACAGTGCGACAAGTGGTCTTATTTGAAACGCTGTTCTTTATACTATTTTTTCTATTGAGGAAGTTTAAGAGTATTTTAAATAAATTTATGTAGAAAATTTTACGTCAAATCGATTACTAGGGAGTTTTTATAAACACTTATGGCAGCACTGACAGGTGGCTGAAACTGACATTTCAAACTTTTAAATTCAAATCGAACTACCAACACCGTAAAAAACAAACTAAAAACAGTACGATTATAGGCCTCCTTAACGTACTGTTTTTAAGCTAAAACAGTGCGCTTAGAACGGCTTTATAAAACCGAAATAGAAAAAAACACATTATGCAATTTTTAAATGAAAATAATGTTTCTATTCCTGACAATGTAAAACCTAAACCAGCTTTGTTAAATCAAATAGAACAGAATTTTTAAAAATCATATTTCGTTGATGAAACTGCCCTTGCAAACGTCCTTGAGATTATTCCCCTCTTTTGCGAATTTAATCCGATCGAAATGAAGCGGAACACTTTGAAAACAAACGTCAGAAAGAGAAATACCTCTCATAGGTTAAGCAACAATGTTCTGGGTCTTATCAGAGATGCTCTTTGTGAACAAAGAGGCTGTTTCATATGGATTTTAATTGACTTTACCAAACCCAAGTAACATCTATTTACTCGCTGCAGTATAAATGAATATACAGGGTGTCCAAAATGTGATGGTATACCATTGCTATCTCGGAAACGGTTATAGATGGAATAGGGCATCAAATGTTCAAAAGTTGCGTAATTGCATGACTTTTAATATGACATTTGAAGATTGCAAAAAAATCAGCGGTTCTCAAAATATTTGAAAAAAAAAACTGAAAATTGGTCAAAATTTAAAATCGTTATAACTTTTTTATTTAAAGGAATTTTGAAAAACTGAAAGGTTTACATGAAAACATACACAATTACCTACATTTTCATCCAATCTGTGTATTTTATGCCTACTAGATTTTGAGATACGGCTACTATCTTTTGTTTTTCCTATGGCCGCCATATTGGATTTTTGCATGGAAGAATTGGAAAAAAATCAACGAATTCAACCATGTATCATACATGGTACTTCAGCTAAAAATAAACCCATAAAATCAACTTTTTATTATTAACACATTATTTGTCAAGTTGCCATGAAATGAAACAATAAAATAATAAACAACGAAAAGTATAAAAAATATCTTCTTCTTCTTAGAGTGCTTTATCTCTTACGAGACGTAGCGATCTTCTCTCCTATGTCTGTGTTGCGCGTTTTTAGACTGTCACAGACATAGAGGACCTACAGTTTAACGTGGGCTCCGAACACGGGAAGTGTATAAACACTTCTACTCCAGAGAAGATTTACTAGGCAGAATACCTCGCTGGTTTGCCATTGACTTGCGAGGGAGAACGGCCGTTAAAAATCCGATGTTCCGGTGCCGGGAATTGAACCCAGGACCTTCAGCGTAGAAGTCTAACGCGCTAAACTCTAGCCCACGGCCGCCTCATAAAAAATAGCAAAATCAACAAAAACGTAAACAATTAAAAAAAAACAACAAATTAACGACAACAAATGTTCAAAATGGCCACCATTAAACGTTTAATACACATCTGTGTGCTCTCATGGCCAAATTGTTTTGAATATTTTTCAAAACGGTCGGGGTAATTGTATTACACGCCTCCCTAATTTTTTGTTTTAAATCATTTACATCACGGGGCGTCGTCTTATAAACATTATGTTTAATAATTCTCCATATGGAAAAATCCATAGGGGTTATGTCTGGAGACCTGGCCGGTCAATTTATGGGTCCATTATTACCAATCCAACAATTGGGTTTAAAAGCATTTAAAAATTCCGTAACACGCCTATCCCTATGTGCTGGTGCACCATCCTGTTGAAAGTATGTGAAATTGTTTAAGACACTTAGGGGAAGGTCATCCAAGAGATCTTGTAACGTATTTCTCAGCATATCCTAATACCTTTCCCCTGTTAAATGCTTCTCAAAAAAGATACCCACTACTACTTGAGTCCAATACCCCGAGTTAAACATTTACACCAAACCTCTCCTGAAATGCAGTTTCGCGGTGTAAATGTTCATTTTCTTGGGTCCAACGATAATGGATGTTTCTGTTAACCCAGCCGTTATTGCAGAATCTGCCTTCGTCGCTCCATAGAATTTGTTTGAGAATGTTTGCATCCTGTCTCTTTTTTCTCAATAACCACCGGCAAAAAATGTTTCTTTTATTGTAGTCCAAGTGCCTCAAATGTCGTACTTTTCTGTAGCGATAATGTCTGTACTTATGTCTTTTAAATATTTTTCTTGGCGACATTTTTTTGACACCTGTTTCTTTTTCGATTTCCCTCAGAGAAACCTCATTTTGATTAAAATTTTTAAAATGCACGTAGTCTAAAATAAATGTTATAATGTAAATTTTAAAAAATTTGATTTATAAAATACTATTCCCCAAGACATCAGTTTCCTCTTCACCTCCTTCTGGTGTAACAGTTAATTTTCTTTTTTTTCCGCTTTTTAAACTTTCCCAGTTCGCGCAATTTTTTTTTTAACCGTGCAGATATTCTGGTATCAGGAACCTGTCTTTCGGGATACAAGTCCGCGTATCTTTCAGCAGCATTTCTTGCATTGCGAAATGCTCTTGCATACACAAAAAGCATATCGACTTTTACTTCATTAGAATACTTCATTTTCATACACTTTGTGGAAATTATTCAACACCTTGGTTGACAAACGTAAGCATCATTTGGATTAGATTGGATAGTCATTTGTTTCATTTCATGGCAACTTAACAGTTAGTGTGTTAATAATAAAAAGTTGATTTTATGGGTTTATTTTTAGCTAAAGTACCATGTATGATACATGGTTGAATTCGTTGATTTTTTTGCAGTTCTTCCATGCAAAAATCCAATACGGCGGCCATAGGAAAAACAAAAGATAGTAGCCGTATCTCAAAATCTAGTAGGCGTAAAAATACACAGATTGGATGAAAATGTAGGTAATTGTGTATGTTTTCATGCAAACCTTTCAGTTTTTTAAAATTCCCTTAAATAAAAAAGTTATAACGATTTTAAATTTTGACCAATTTTCAGTTTTTTTCAAATATTTTGAGAACCGCTGATTTTTTTTTGCAATTTTCAAATGTCATATTAAAAGCCATGTAATTACGCAACTTTTGAACATGTGATGCCCTATTCCATCTATAACCGTTTCCGCGATAGCAATGTATACTATCAAATTTTGAACACCCTGTATATTACTTAGGAACGGTAATAAACAATTTCTTCTAAGAAGTTCAAAAAAATGTACTAGTTAACTGCAAACAGTTATCTGTTTTATACAAATACATCTGAGATGCTGTATTTCCTAGCGTTTTCGTCCTAGTGCTGCTGGGCACCAGCCTGTTCTTCTAAAAGACTAAATGTATATTGGCAAAACAGCGGAAAAACAATCATATTACGAACGTCTTACATCTTCGATTAAGGTAATAAATGTACTGTTCCATTTAAAGTAAACAGTTGAAAATCGCTATATTTTCTCAAAAAATGTGTAGTTTTTCTTCTTGATACATGAAAATTTTTCCCTAAAAATTAAACTGAAAAGTGTCAATCGGGGGTTTGCCTGTAGTTGTGTTTGAAAGCAAAGTAACATTTGCAAAATTAAGTTTTTACACCAAGGAGAGCTGCAGGGCTGTAGTGCCGCCACGTAGATGTTCTCCTGCTGGAATAAAAACGTATTTCGTATATTTTATTGAATTAAGACAGCTAGTTGATAAAATGAATATTTCTGATGTACAAAATCGTTTAGTTATCTCGTAGAAATTAAAACTTTACTTATTAGCTAACGAAAACTTTGAATTTCCTACTAATTTTGGGCTGGCCGTTATAATGCCTTGCCAAGTCATATTTATGCTCTAAAGGTTATATTTGAAAGATTATGGAACAAAAAAAAATTCGGGGGATTCCCATTCAAATAACTTACAATGATTGTTGATTTGAAAGAGCGAGATCTAGGACGCGGCCATCCTTGGCTTATTGTGCACCCTAACTAAGAATTTTGCCTAAATGTGGTAGGTAATTCAAACTCCAGTAGTGATTTTTAATGTGTCAAACATCGCAGTAGTACGAGACCTACGGTTTTACTACTTATCCGACAGAAGGCACACTTTCGGATTTTCCCCGCTAGAAAATCTCACCGACCTTATCTAAGGTCTAACCCGCATCCGTTGGATCTGTAGGCAAATGCGCTAACCACTAGACCACCGAAGACGGCAAAATATCATATGATCAAAAAGTTTTCAAATTAGGGAGAGCTATGAAAATGTTTTGCATGTCTGAGATTGACTATAAACAAATGCCAATTTAAACAACTGTCAAATTAAAATAATTTATTCACCTGTAAAAATCTGGTTGTAATTCGTTAGTTTACTTTTACATTTTGCGGCGAAATACGCTTTGTGGTTAAGTTCAATTTGCCTGTGTTTCATTCATTCATTTTATTCATTGACAGCCTTTTTGCCCCACTGCGTGTTTATATTTGACGAAATAATCACCAAATTAAAAAAAATTTTGATTGCTCGTTATTTAAGTTGATCATACAAATATAAAATTATTATATACAGGGTTTTCGAGATGAGATGCTGTACATACAGAAATAATTCAACTGTTTTGGTGTATATCAACGCAACCTGAATGACAACAGTTTTTCTTGTCTGTTAACATTATTTCTATTGTAGGCATGCTATACTTAAAGAAGTAAATCTAATATGGCACCCATAAGACAAAAAAATTGACTAATCCTACCTCTGAAAATAATTGGCTTAGAAAATTTTAAATGGAATTGTATTCCTGGTGTTTGCTTATACACTGACCGGCATAAAAAACCGCCACCCAACATTTTTCGATTTTTGCATAATATGTTTACAAAAAAACAGGAAGTAAGCGAATGGTTATCATTCAGCAATGTTTATTAAGTAGTTTTTACAAATTTGTAACCTGTTAAACAAAATAAAAGTTGAGAAACGACGAAAACGTAAAAAAAAAACAAAAAATGTAAAGACAACTAACGTAAAGTATTCTGATATCAATAGTTTACACTAAAGTTATTCCTTCTAATACCGTTTGTTTCCCCCTCGAGCACGAATAACTTCATTTAGTCGACGAGGCATGCTGTTTATCAATCCTCGTCTATCCTCTTCGGGAATTTGATCCCACTCTTCTAGCAGAGCAACTCGAAGCTCGTTTAGGTTGTTTGGTGCTACTAAACGACCTCTGATTGCTCTCCCCAGGTTATCCTATAAGTGTTCTATGGGATTTAAGTCTGGCCAAACCAAACAATTTATTTGGACTTCCTCCAAGTACTCGTTTACACATCTGGCAACGTGCGGTCGAGCATTGTCCTGCGTTAAGAGAAAGTTTTCTCCAATAAAAGGGGCAAACGGGACATCGTGTTCTTTTAAAATTTCGTTGATGTACCGGGCAGCTGTTAGAGAATCCCTATCTACAACGACAAGTTCTATACGGGTTTCAGAAGAAATGCCTGCCCATACCATAATCGAGCCTCCATTAAAACTTATCCTTGGAGTAAAAGTGCAACGTGCGTATCGTTCTTCGGTCCTTCTCCAAACTCTTTCACGTCCATCAGAACCTCTTAAACAAAATCTCGACTCGTCCGTAAAGAGAACCTGACTCCACTGTTCTTCTGTCCAGTTTAGGCGTTGTTGAGCAAAATTCAGGCGGGCTATGCGATGTTGCGAGAGCAATTCTGAGCCGTGCAGTGGTCTACAAACAGATAATCCCGCTTCGGCAAATCTTCTCCTTACCGTTCTTTTGCTCACATTAACATCCCGCACTCGTTGAAGATTTTATCGGACTTCAACAGCGGTACAATGCCTATTTCTTAAAATCAACGGGACCATATACCGGTCATCACGCATCGAAGTGGATCTTCTACGGCCTGAACCAGGTCTCCTGGTGAAGCTGCGAGTTTCTTGATAACGTCTCAAGGCATCACGGAGAGTGGAATGGGCCACTCCGAGGACTCTAGCAACATAGGACATGTACCGACCATCTTCTATTAAAGCTACTGCTTTAGTAACATTTGTAGCACTTAAAATTATTGTGTGACAAAGAACAGTTTAACCACCTTCAACTGATCAACAATTACAAAATTATGACATATGCAGTTGCTAAACAATTGAACGGGAGGTATTGTCTGTAAGTTAAACAATCTCACAAATCACTATCAAAGCGTATTTGTGACAGTTTAACGTTATAAAAGACTGGTATTACCTTATTTTTAATAGCGTTTTGCATTTTTACATTCATAAATTGGTTGTAGATGCCTAAACATATTAGAACGTAACATTAATATTGAAATATTGAAAATCTGTAGGGTGTCGGTTTTTTCTGCTGGTCAGTGTATATGAATACCCAATTTCAAATGCATAACTTTAGTTTAAAAAAAAACATATTAGAGATTTTTGAAAAAGACAAATATCAATTTTTTAAGATATTTTAGAAGTGTTTGCAGATATTCTGAAAAACTATAAATTTTCGTAAGGGGCATACCTACATTTGAGCAATTTTTCTATGGTTTAACGAACTTTGTATCTCCTAAGGTAGCCCAAGATGCCCATAGTCATCATTTTATCGCGGACACCCACACAAAATGTTGAATTATCATTGTTTCATAATAATTACACAACTTCGTTGTCTCTGTAAAAATTTTATAAAAACTCATGCCTTACACAAATATTGTGAATGTGTTTGTTTCAATGGGCTAGAATCTAGATCTAGGACATGGTTTTCCAAGCATCTTTATGTAATGAAACTCTTAGCTTACTCTACAACCTAACTATGAATTTTGCCTATCTGAGGCAGTTCAAAGGAAGCTACCGCTTTACTTCTTATCAGACAGAAATCCCACTTTCAGATTTTTCCCTGCTACAAAAAACTCATCAACCTCAGCCAGGTTTAGAGGGTAAGTGCGCCAACCACTAGACCACCAATGCCGACTGAACGTATGTTACCCTCTAAAGTTTTATAAAAATTTTGTGTTGTTCGTCAACAAACCAGCAGCGATGTTATTGTATAGTTCTGCATTAGGCAGGTGCGGTTGTATTTTTTCACAATAATAGAAAATTTTGATGTGAAACATAAATGATCAGTAGCATTTATATTAAGTACATTAGGCTACCACACAATTTCAAAGAAAATCTACATAAATTTGCTAAAAACGCTTTCAAGTGTTGTTACAGCCCTAAGCCAGTTAACAGTAATCAGTATTTACACGGACATTCAAATTTGCAGTTGGTGGGGCATCAACATCTAATCAAATGTAGTGTCATACAAACTGTTTTATATGACCGATTTAAGCAAAATACAAAAATATTTTTATAGAACTGCATGCTATCCCACTGTAAAAGTAGTTTTCAACTATCTCTGCATATTTTGTACTTACCAATTAGTGGTGAATAGGAACTGTTCACAGAAATTAAAAAAAACTTATTCCATCAGTGTTTAATCCTCATCTCAACTATAATTTTCAGACGTTCAAATTAT
The DNA here is from genome assembly GCA_014611495.1 of Limonius californicus. NCBI lineage: Eukaryota > Metazoa > Arthropoda > Insecta > Coleoptera > Elateridae > Limonius > Limonius californicus. The sequence goes on from JABXWE010036663.1 coordinate 12,137, forward strand.
TTCATTTTTGCTTTTCTTATGTTTAAGTTAATGTTTTCTTATAACTGACAAGTTTATGAGTACGGGGCTATGTGATGCTGTTTTCTGAATAAAATGTTTTTCAAGAATTCAATTTCTTGTACATTACAGCAGGCGTTCGATAACGTAAATACCCGATTATGGAACCATCACGCTAATGTAAACACAAAATTCTTACTGTAGGATCAAATGGAACACCCGATAACATAACAACCTGTACAGCTCGATAACGTAAACACAATGTACATACGTAACTCTCAGCAAATTATTTGTAGGAACAGCGCTGATTTCATTTTAGTCATTATTAAACTTAAGTCACATCCAATAAAAGAAAGTGTTTTAAGATTGAATAATAAAGTGAAAATCATAGACGACATTGCACTAAGTGCAGGAGTGACATAATTAGCAAAAAAATATTAATTGTATTATTAAATGTTTCTTTTATTTGCCGATTAATAAAATTACGCTCGCTAATGTACACATTTCGATAATGTGAACACACTCGGGTCTGAATTAATTAATGTTATCGAGCGTCTGCTCTATAAGGAGTCCACTAAAATCATTTTTTAAATTCCCAGCTTAAATAATTTTAGAAATGAATGTGTCAATTTCAGTTAAATTTTGAAGGTTATACAACAGGTGTTCTGTTCATAAACAATTAAGTACAAAAAATTGCCACACTACATCAACATACATACTCGATGCAGGAAACACTCGCAATATTATATTATTTTTGAAAAATTTAAAGTCGATATACATATATAGCTCAATTTCTATTCAATCATCAACCATAAATAAAAACGCGGTAATAAATATGTAAAGTTTAAATATAGTAATTTTTACACCGCCAGGAATCATTTTCAATTTTAAAAGATGAAATTAAAAACTCTTGGTAGAAGTAAACCAATGAATTAAAATATTGTTGAGCTTTTCCGGATTCTTAATTTGTGATGTCCTATAACTGCTTTAAAATTTAAATCTCAAAATTTGGAGAGGATAGAGGGAATACATGTTGAATTATTTAAAATTTTCGCACCACATTATTTAATCTGGTCTCCATTTTAATTTATACACATTCTTCCATTTTCATTTTTCGTGTTCATGCAGTAAAGGTAGAAATCAAATTATTTCTTCTTTATGCAATATGTATACACTGTGCTATATTAAAACAAAATGATTAACGTAATTATATTAATCAAGAATAAAATAAATAATATACGAATATACCCATATCTATTTTAGTCATTTATGGTTGTGTGTGAGATTATTGTAAATTTTCATTAAATACGTTTATAGTGTATAATTCCATTTTGTTTTCTTACTCGTATGAAACGTAAGCAAGCACTTTTAAGTTTGCTAGATTCCCAAGCAAGTGTTTGTGTTCGTTAATTATTCGGATTGACCAGTTTCTAAATTAAGGCGCGTAACAAATATACTTGCTTCTGAATCTAAACTAACAGACAATCTAGGTAAGTAAAAAATAAATTATCGGTTATCTATGGAAGTAAATAAAACTAATAATTTATCTATAAACTAAGTCACAAACAAGGCCATACTAAATACATGTCGAATACAAAGTAATCTTTTCACTAAAAGATGTTGTGATATTATAACTTGGATTATAAATTCCTTAATTCCAAAATAAGAACAACGACATTCACAAAATGAATGACAAAAATACCTACAATTTTGGGACTGAAACAGGATGATACAGATTACATGTAAGTGTTTCATCAAATCGTCCTTGGACATCGTTTTATAGTGTTATCCTTATTTAGAAAGCAGCAGAACAACAATAATGTAACTAAGATTGACTCTATTGATGAGCACATTGTACACCTGGCCCTGCGTGTACGTGCTCTTCGTCACTGTCATAGGCTTCTCCTCGTCCTGCTCCGGAGTTCCTTTCATTTGGATCGTAGTCATGCATATCAACTTCTTCAACATGTTCTCCTTCAGGCATTGTGAATGGGGTTCGAGGCGGCAACACGCTTTCTAGCTGCTTCAACTGCATCTCATTGGCAAAATGATTATCCGGGAAGCGAATTTCAAACGTGACATACATGTTTCCTTTTTCAAAGGGATTTTTATAATGCGGCATTCCCTCACCAGGTACCATTTTTACATCACCAGGTTTGATAATTTCTCCAGGATTGTGTTTGATTAGTAAATCGCGCCCATCCAACTGACGAACTATAAAAGCAAATCCGCAAAGAGCCTCTGTTAGGGAGATAGTATAACTTAAATGTAGATCATCGCCTGACCGCTGGAACTTCTCATGGGGCTTTTGTTGTAAAATGATTACTACATCACCGGGTTCGATATCTGGTTGCTGATCACCTTCTCCTCGGAAGAAGATTTTTTGGTTTTCTTTCATACCTGTTGACAATAAAGTAGTAATTAAATAAAATTTAGGATTAATATTTTATCCAAGCCAAACATAAAAATGAGTGAAACAGTATGCTTGGACTTTCCTACACGTAAATCTGTGCATGTTTACAAAATATATAGTTTGTATAAAATTCAACCCTTACCTTTGGGAGTTTTCATACATAACAAAGGCAATTAAATTAGTTTAAATTGCGATAATTTAATGCTGCATTAAAAACAAGAAAAGCACGTGTTGAAGATAATGTGGAAGCAGTAATGAAAAAATGGGGAGGAAGTCATTACATGGCTTTAGAAGATCTGCAAAGAAGCATGGGAGGAAGAACAGATACCAGGAGACTAGCAGAAAATCCTTAAAATCCCAATATGCAAAAAAAAAGAAACAATCAGACTCTGATAATAATAGACCCATGTGCTTATAAAAATCTATACAAGAATAATAGAGAGTAAATTAAGAACAGAAGTTGAAGAAAGAATGAAAGATGAACACGCAGCTTTCTTACCACAAAGGCAAACATAGGATATCATCAGCATATTAAGAAACCTCATAGAGAGAGCAATAGAAACTGAGAAGGGCCGGTCTTTCAGTTTCCCGATAAAGTTCTAGACAAGCTAACAGTCAAATTTATCCTCCTTGTTATGGTATTTTCTGTCTTTCAATCGGCCGATAGTCCACGTCAGATGTTAGTTTACTTATTCCATAGGATACACTTATCGGGTAGTAGAAGCAGCCGACAGTATTATATTGTCAGGGCAGGGCAGCTGTGAGTGTGTACGAGGCGATACGAAACATTTCAAGCGGATGTAAATGTAAATAAAATGTTTATAAAATTAATACTATTTTATTATTGATGTAGTAACTAATAAATAGATAAATTTTACAAATTAAAGAAAAAATGTTTAATCTTGTAATTCCAGACCGCAGACTTATCGACATAATCATTTTGCCTTTCAGATGATTTCAATGTTTCTGAAGATTAAAATTAAAGAAAACCACTGTTCAAACATTACTTCAAAAGAAATTCAAATACGTTACGTCAAATAATGAAGTACTGTACAGTTATGTAGACGAAATATTTCATAAACCATTGTGTAACAACCATCGCGCAGTGGCTTTTATGTAACCTTGCGATTTTATGCAAGCAGTTCATTGCAGATGGAATTAATGGCGTTAGTAAAATTACCACAGAAAAAATGATCGTAAGGGTTACACATACAATTGCATATTTAAATTCCATGTTTTACTACCAACTACTGCAAGTGACGTTGAGTGACGTCATTCACAGCCCCTTGGCGTTTAGTAAACAAACTGTAGGTATCTTTGTTTAACTCACTGCTTTTAAGATAATGCTTTCCTTTCTGCACGCCATTGTACGAAACTTACCCCACATTCTTTAGACCCAGCGGTAGTTAACCAGTAAGAATTTGGCCAACACCTAACCAGTAGGATAAGTTGTATTGAAAGATGCAAGACCAGCCCTAAATCTAATTTTCAGATTTAATAGCAGCCTTTGACAACATAGATAGGCAAACACTATGGAACAGGAAAATGGTACCAGGAAAATTAATACAATAATAAAAAGTGTATATCAAATGTCTTGGGCAGTACAAATAAAGGGAGGGAGACCAAGATTATTCTAAATGAGAAATGGAATAAAGCAACAATATAGTTTAAGTCCACTGCTATTTGATATAGCGATATAAGTAAAACGAAAATACTGAACACCAACAAATGGAAAGAAGAAAATGAGAGACAAAATATAACACGTAAAGAAAATATAATAGAGCAAGTAGCTTTCTTTGAATATTTGGGAAGTGTATGAGCACAAGGCAGAACAATAAATGCAGGAATAGTAAATCACATAAAAAATATGTACTAGAAAATCAGAATTAAAAAAATAAGGGTAGAACTACACCAGAAATAAATAAACAGCTAGAAACAAACCAATTGAAGTGGTTCAGACACATACAGAGAACTAGTCAAGAAATAGTTTAGAAGGTAATACAAGCGAGAAAAATAGAAAAGAGATTGAAGGAAAAATGGATACATAGAATAGATGACATAAAGAGAGAGGCAAAACTAAATATTTCTATTATCCTTTCCTACCTACACCTGTTATTTTTAGAAATTAAAAAAGGAAAACTTTCTTAAATGAATTTTCAATGTAGTTATCAATAACTTAGTTGAAAAATAATATGTTTTGTTTTTTGAGAAGCATCATCAGGTTCATTTCTTCTTATGGCCATCACAATAGATTATTTAGCTTCTGGTAAATTATAAGCTGATTTCAAAAATGTATAACGCTCCATATATTCTTCTTCTTCTTTATCAATTCCTCTTTTACCTTACGGTGTCAAGGTTGCCATTCATATTATATATTTAAAATCTAAATCAAGTTGATGCATTGTTAAGTCAATTATGCATATGACTTGGTTCAGTTGTTTTTATAATAATGTATACAGCGTGTTTAAAACAACAAGTCGGATAGTTACTCACTTATAGTACTCATCAAACCAAACAAAAATGTCTTACTTGATATATATATATATATATATATATATGTCTAGAAACCAATTGTTTCGGAGATAGAGGTTGATTTTATGTTTCATTCAATACATTTCATTGTTATAAAAAAAAAGAACAGCAAAGA
>JABXWE010036664.1:0-24315 GCA_014611495.1 Limonius californicus
AACTGATTGAATAAACGTGAAATGAAATTGTTTTAATTGTGTATTCACTGTTGGTTTTAATAAATGTCAAGAGTCAACTGATATAGTTTCAGTTTTCTTGTCAATTATAGTCCCGGCATCCGCTAGATAAAGGGATAGTTAATATAAAACTGTCAATTGATTGAATAAATCTGAAAAGAATTTATTTTAGTTTTGTTTTCATAGTTGATTTTAATAAACATCAAGAATTAAATGACAGAGTTTTGTTGTTAATTGTGGTCCTGGAAACTGACAGGAAAATGTGATATAGAACTGTCAATTAATTGGCTAAATTTCTAGTGAAATTATTTTAGTTTTGTGTTCAGTGTTGATTCTAACAAACGTCAAGAGTCCAATGATATCAGTTTAGTTTAGTTATCAATTGTGGTCCTGGCAACTGACAGAGAATCACGATAGTTACCTAAAATAATAAATTAATTGAATAAACGTGAAAAGTTATTATTTTATTTTTGTTTCCAGTATTGATTCTAATAAACGTTAAGAATCAAATGATAGAATTTTAGTTTAGTTATCAATTGTGGTTCTGGCAACTGACAAAAAAAAACGCGTTAGTTATATAAAACAATCAATTAATTGAATAAACTTGAAAAGAAATTATTTTATTTTTGTTTCCGATGTTGATTCTAACAAATGTCAAAAACCAAACAACATAGTTTTGATTTTGTTGTCAATTCTAGTCCTGAAAATTCACAGAAAATCGGTACAGTTTGTATAAAATTGCCAGTTAATTAAGTAAAAGTGAAATTAAACTATTTTATTTTTGTTTTCAGTGTTGATTCTAATAAACGTGAAATGATATAATTTTAGTTTTGTTGGCAACTCTGGTCCTGTCAACTGACAGAAAAGCGATATAGTTTATATACAACTACCAGTTGATTGAGTAAATGTGAAATAAAATTATTTTATTTTTGCTTCCTGTGTTGATTCTAATAAATGTCAAAAGTCAAACGACATAGATTTGATTTTGTTGTTAATTGTAGTCCTGGCAGTTCACAGTAAAACGGTATAGTTTATATAAAACTGCCAGTTAACTGAATAGACGTGAAATGAAACTATTTTATTTTTGAATTTAGTGTTGATTGTATTAAACGTCCAGAGTCAAATTGAATCAACGTGAAATGAAATAATTTCTATTTTAGTTTTCAGTGTTGGTGCGTTGAATAAACATCAAGAGTCGAATGATATAATTGTAGTAGTAATTGTATGAAAGGTGTGAAATAATAATTAAAAAAAAATCAAAAGTGTCAAATTAAATATGTATATTTTTTAGTTTTATATATTACTCTGTGGATTAGTAGTGAACAGTGTTGATTAGTAACAAACCGTATTAACTGAAAAAAAAATTATTGCAACTCTTTCAATTGGCGGAATAAGCGTCAAATGAAAAAAAAAAGTTAAACAACAGAAAATGTATGAAATTAAATGTGTGTATTGTTAAATTTTGGTAAGTTGCCAGGAAGGGATTGTTAACGATATAATTTTTGTGTGTCTGTTAACAGTAAAACATGTTAAATTACTAATCATTCTAGTTTTGTATTCAATTTTGATCTTGTTAATTGACAGAAATTAAAAGGCAATTGGGAAACTGTCCACATTGGAAAAAATGTGCCAAACGATATAAGGTTAGTCTTACATCCAAGTCTACGTTCTTCCACACCATAGTATATTATACATGTTATAAAATTGACTACCAATATATTGGATAGGTGTCGCTAGGTTCAAAAAAATACCTACAGGTAATTGTACTACATACTAACAGCCTGGTTAGGAAACGGGGCAGAAAACTTTCCATTGCAGAGAAAATTTACTTCTGGGAATTTGTTTAATTTTCCAGACATAAGCATTAACTTACCACCAACGTCGAAGTAATCGCTTCCATACGGTCACCAAGAGCAAGCATGTTAATTGCAGAATTTGCGCACATTAATATTCGTCTTCGCAGCAAAACCGCACAATCCCCCTGCAGTTTTGCGAATTGGTGTTGGGTGGATTGTCGGTGTCTGCATGTTCGATTCGCAAGCAGGTAGCTGGAAGATGCGAGGCCAACCAGTCTTTGTAACTACCGAATGTGAGATTTATGGACACCTCCATCGGCATACCAACTATTTCACCCTTCCGCTACGGAACCCTGCTTACTCCGTGCCAGCTTTGACCCAATTATTGATGTAATTAATTAATTAGCTTAGGTTAGGGGTTGCTTCAATATTTAATTCACAACGGCCTGTCAAGATACACGTTCGCGATAAACCAACAGGAAAAGGGGAATTATGCGCGCTCCCTAGTGAAAATTTAAAACGAAATTTTAAATTTAAATGCTACCGTTTTGCTCCCGATTTAGCTCTCAGGTAAATACATAAAATGTGCGAGTGGTTTGCACGGAATTATTGTTTAATAAAGCCACACATTAAACACGAAAATTAAAATGATTTCCTGTAAGCAAAGCTAAATTTATAGTTTATGAATTTTTGTTCCAAAAAGTTATGACCCACAATATTTCTTATTTCGTTTAATATTCCTAATATTTTATAAATTGTTTTGTAAGAATATGGATAATTATTAGAAAAATTATGACATCTTTCTATCTACACATTGATTCCACAACATGCCTCAACATCAACATTACTTCATACCCATACTCACATAAGACGCTTATTGATATGTACTAAAATATACGAAACCAGTGCAGTTTTTGAACTAGTTAAAATAATTCGTCTCACAACATATGTATAGATTACTGTGTATCCAGTTGGCTACAACAATTCATATTTACCTTCGTAAAAAAACATCACCACGACGAAAAATTAAAAATAATAAAAAAAACATTTACGCAGTTAGTTAGCAGTTACGCATATTTACAAAGTTTCAAACTTACGTCCCCGCACAGATAATTTATTTGCAATTAAAATTATAATACATACTTCGTGACATATAGTTATAAAAGTCTTAATGCTTATAAACATAAAAGTTTGTTATTGGATACTGGTCCATAAAATACTAAAAAGTAACAAATATCAGCAAATAAATGTCGCTGCAATTACGACGGGATCATTCGTTTCAAAAGTAATGACTTTGTACTTTTATACATATGATATTTTCCACTGGAAGTACTACCAACAAATGAATAAACAGGACTCGAATTGAGAAAAATGGGCTGCCGCGACGAACCAATCTAATGATTGAAAACTGAGAAGGAGAGGACTTATTATCCACATTGAAATGCTAAAAATATAAAAAAAAATCATCATCATGGCTATTTTATCAGTGAGACAATATAGCAATCCACAGGACATTTCACTGAAATAAAGGAGAATACCCACAGGCACTCAAAAATATAGGGTGTGCCACTACAAACAAGTTAAGTACATATCCTACATCTTCTGACAAAATATTTAAGTTTTTTAAGAAATAATCGTGGAACTTAGCTAAACATTTAGAAGCAACAACTTGCGAATTAAACTGGATATCCATTTCCTCCGGAAGGCGTTTACTAGGGCATTCTCAACTATCTTAAGTAAAAACCCTTTAATACACTTATAGAGAGTTCCTTGAGCTTTACATACCGCAATCCATATATGACTATGTTGGTTGTTGTCCAAGACGTTCCCATAAACGCACTTGAGCAGAAGAAGATGTGTTTAACGATTAGTAATAAAACTTATGCTACGATAATTTATATTCTTTCAAATGCAAAGTTCCACCACAAGAACTTACATAATTCAGTGATTTAAAACGATTTAATCTTTAGCATGGCCACCATTTCCTCCAGTTCTTTTCTATGCAATGTGATTTAGAAGGAAAAGGAAAAATTAAAAGAAGAATGTGATGTAATGCAGTTAAATCTAGTCATTTTGAATTTTTGCATTATTTAAATGATTTGAGTTTATTTCTATATAACCTGTAGCACATTTTCAGTTTTTGGCACATTAACATAAATTTTGAAGTATCGATTTACTAATATGTACCACTAAACATCAGAATGTGTGAATTAAGATAGCAGTATATTCGACTTCGATGTAGTTCGAGTGTGAATGATACGTTTCAGGGTTAGTAATATCTGGTATAAGGAATTGGAATAGGCATATAAAGTAAGATAAACGTAGCTGATGTGACGATATTTATAAAGATTATTTCAGAAAACTTCTAAACAGCTTAAGAGCTACTAAACATTTCTTCCTCCCATTAACAGCTTACCTCGGAAATAGTAGCTGGCACTTCTCCTTACCATATGTATACTATTCATACTATCTGCATTGCAGTGAACTATTTCATTTATTATAAAGTAACACAAACAAATATTATTATTTGACTAATAACCCATAACATGTAACATACGTTGGGCTGTAGCTAACCTATGAATATAATACAGTGTATAATAATGATAATAATATAAAACGTTAGTGTATACATTATTTTATTGTTTATGGTTTATAGGCGGCCGTGGGCTAGAGGCTAGCGCGTTAGACTTCTACGCCGAAGGTCCTGGGTTCAATTCCCACTACCAGAACATCGGATTTTTAACGGCAGTTCTCCCTCGCAAGGCAATGGCAAACCAGCGAGGTATTCGGCCTAGTAAATCTTCTCTGGAGTAGAAGTGTTTACACTTCCCGTGGTTCGAAGCCCACGTTAAGCTGTAGGTCCTCTATGTGTGTGGTTTTAAACGCGCAACACAGGCATAGGAGAAAAGATCGCTACGTCTCGTAAGAGTTAAAGCATTAGAAGAAGAAGAAGATGGTTTACTTTCCATCTTTGTTGTAGAAATATAATTAATAAGTATAACTATAATAAAATATAGATAAATATTTGGATGGGAAATTTTAACTTGTATTTCCAATATAAGCTGTCTAATACTCCTTAGATTCAAATTCAGGATATATATGAATTTGGAGATTAATGCAAAACGAAAAAGAATTGAAATTTTCCAACTTATGTATTAATTTACATTTCGATCACGTGAAAAATATACAGGGTGTTGTATTTTAATTGAAAAAGTGTTACAAAATAGCCGAACGATTTAAATTTAATTTAGTTCGCATAATAAATAAGACAAACTGGAAGGAGTGATAAAATAGCTTCTATTTACATCCCTACATTAGCACAGACATAGTCATGACATTATACACGTTGTACCAAATAAAGTGTGGTTGAAAATGTCCAGGAACTATGAAAGGAGCCTTACTTAGTCTTTCATTAAAACATTTCGTTTCCATTTTACGCAAAGCACTGCTTCACATTTTCTGCTTTTTTTTTAGAAAAATATACGTCCTTAACAAACAGGAAGAAATAAATTTGCTATTTCTGAATGAACGTCAACTACAACTACAAATTTCACTAAAACTGAGCAATTCTATGGGTTCAAGGGAAAGACGAGCAAAACTTTTGCAAAACAACTCTCAACTAAGTAATCAAACGAAGTGCATGATGGGAAGGACCGTTTCCGCTAACTAAGACCCGAGAATTTTGGAAATCGATCGATGCCGATTTCGTGGGAGTATTTGCTCAGCTCATTCACACTCGTTCCGCATTTACTTACAAATTTATTTCAGTATTACGACATTTAGATGCAGTATTTCCGTCATTGCGCGTTGCAGATGCGGGACATAGAGAGGTGGTTGCTCCTCGGCACGTGCACGCGTGGGTGCTGTTATCTCGTGGAGGAGATCGATCATCCCTCCTTTTCTAGGACGCCAAAGACGTCCTCGCGCCACGGCGCCAAACGACGACGAGATGATACGTCCACGGACAAACGGCGAGAAAGCTTCACGAGTAGCACTTCAGAAGAATTGCCTCTTAGACATTACACTGTATCTCATTTCTTGACGTAAACGTACGTAGTGGGTTTCTAGGGGTTAAAGTGGATGTGCGCAAGTTTAAGCAAAAGAACAATATCATGAATTTTTTATTGAATTAAGGAAAACGTACCGGATGTAGCTCACGGTTTGTTTGCGATTAAATAGAACATGCAGACGGCCACGTACTCGTACGTGCGGAATTTAATTGAATAAAAAGTCATTCAAAATATTTACATGAACTAGGGAGAGCGCGCAGGCAGGGATCGGCCAATCCCGCTTGGAAGCAAATACTAAAAAAGGGTCTTACATATTGCACATTTTAATTTACTTTTTTACTTAAACAACTTTTGGGAACTACCGAATATCTTTCATTAACTAATTTCGATATTATACACAAATAACAATAATTATAGGTTAGTTTACTTATTGAGAAAGATTTTCAAATCTTCTGATGTGGCAGCGGAAAACAATATCGAGTAATTTAGGGCAGTGAACTAACCAATCCACATGATAGGCATTTATGACGTCAGTCGCCAAGAAAATACATAAAATTAATAAAGCTTTAAAGGCAAACCCAACAGCTCACTGCAACTAGTACAGTTATAGATCTCTACGTTCAAGTGAAATAAACACATATTCATGGAAGTGAATGGAAGATCGATAGTCAGCACGATCATCTGATTTAAAACGCTAACTTTCATCCAGTTAATACACGTATTTATGTAACTAACACGTTAAAATGTATGGATTATCTTCTAACAATGAGACACTAAGACAGCTAATAGTAGATATAGAAATACTGAAAACCTTATCTACGTTATACATATTTATGACGTCAGTTTTGGGTACATTGTACAATTGTCAACGTTTTATTTCTGCTCAGTGAAACACTGAGGTATTCTGCCTAGTAAATCTTCTCTGGAGTAGAAGTGTTTACACTTCTCGTGGTTCGGAGCTCACGTTAAAGTGTAGGTCCTCTATGTCTGTTGGGACTCTAAACGCGCAACACAAGCATAGGAGAGAAGATCACTACGTCTCGTAAGAGATGAAGCACTCTAAGATGGAAGTGAATACGAAGATGCATGTTCAGCACGATCAGCTGACTTAAAATGCTAACTTTAATTCTGCTAATGGTGGCATTTAAGTCAAAATATGCTAAAATGAATGGTTTAGCGTAGCGATTGAAGATGGTTAATCCAACCCTATCAAATGAGACCGCTAATAGTATATAGTTGGAATTCTGAATCAGCTACTTTATATCATAGATATTCATGACGTCAGTTTTTGTACGTTACATACAATTAACAAGGCTTAGAAAAAAAACCTAATTATCACTATTTTATTTAAGACAAGAGGTGCAGCACGTTATGACCTAACACCCTAACCTTCATTCATTTAATGATCATATATGTGTCATTAATTTCGGTTAAAAATATAGATTCGTTTACTTCCCGAAGATGATTAATAAAATCCTACTGTAACAGCACCAAAACCGACCACAACAGATATATTCGGGACGCTGACGTCATAGATATTTATGACATTAGTTTTTAATACGCTAGATAGGATAAGTTATTCTGGGACTTTCCTTGAGAGACCGAAAGACCAACGAATGGATGAGGGAAAAAAACTAAAATAGTAGACATTGCTCAGAAAGCTGCAAGCCTGAAATGGAAATACACGGGACATGTAGCCGGAGAAGTGTCTGACTTTTGGAATAAACGTATTCTCCACTGGAGACCATACATGTATAAACATTTTATAGGAAGACCACTGACGGGTTGACGACCTGAAAATAACAACAGGATTTCCATGGAAATCCATGGAAGAGGCGTATGTCCATAAATGGAAAAAAATGAACAATGCGTTATGTGGAAACTGAATTGTTAAGGTTTTACTTCCATAGACTAAGCACATACTGATATCTGAAGAAGGCTGCAATGAAGACATTATTTATTATTGGAGCTTTCACAGGCCTTGTAGGCCCATTGCGTTGGTGTGATAAAAGGCTAAGCTAGTTTGTGCTATGCACAACACGCGTTACCATGTTGGCGCGTAACAGTATTTAACCAGCCTCTTGCAAGACGTATGCGTGTAGTCTTCTTACTCCTCTAGGGCAACCGTAACATGAAGACAGCCATTAATGTGATCCCCAATGGAAAATGGAGACCGAGACCCAATACCGACCACACAAGGAATTAGAAAATTTTTCGATTTTTGGAAAAATATATTAAATCGTACATACATTTTTCCAGCATTTAATCCGTAAACATCTTCGGAGACCTGTTCGCGAAGATCTTTCATGACACCACAAACCCATGTCAAAAAATTCTTCAAATGTAATGAAAAGACGCGACGAACCCACATACCATATTATGTCAGTAAATCTATCTAATTATCATGACTACACATATGAGAGAGTAAATCGTAAAAATTAAACAAATTCGTAATGTTCGTATTGAATGAGTTATCAGCTAAAATTTCATGCGTAAACATGTAGCTTCTTCAGAATTCAGAAGGTATAGTCTTCAAAATATTTCATGAAACCATATACCAAAGTTATTCAAATTTCTTTTCTTTTTCTTCTTCTTGTTATAGGCCAATGGCATGTTAATTACCTACAATGGAGTAGGTTCTATGAGCCCTCTTTGCACGCATACCGGGCAGGAGGCTAACCTAACCCGTCGAACAGAGAAGGGAAGTTCCACTACATGGTTTACGATTGTCAAAGATGTTCGTATGTTCGTTTTACGTACCTTCCACAGCACGACCGGTTGCTGTACCTACTACGCATACCGTTTGACCGGCGTCCGCAGTGCTCCGCTATTTAACCGATCATTTTTATACATTATCTAGAATATAAAAAATCTTCCAGGTCTCCTATTTGTCTAGATTTGCTAACGTCTTACTATTATAAAGCTGAGTAAGATACGTATTAAACGAATGACATAATAATCTGTGATTAGGATTGGATAATTTGGTGGTCCAATTTCTGAATTGCAAATTGTTATGTTCAACCTACAAATCACTTACGACAGAAATATACAGATATATCAAACGTATTTTCGTTCTTACACTACTCTGATAGAATCGAGACATATAATTACCTGCTTGGAAAACATTATATGAATGATATTTTCTATAAATATAAATTATAAAAAAGTGAAAGTATTTTTAAAATAATTAAATTAACATGGTTTTCAGGGAAACTGGGAGTCAACAGTAACTTCTGTTTATGTCCTTTATGCAAGTTGAATGCAACATGAACTAACACGAATTTCAATTGATACAATTATTTAACGAAAACGGTTGCTGATCTCTTTATCATCGCATTATATGTAAATCAACTGCATATTATTCAGATATGTAATAGTTTAAACTTTTGTCGCAACTTGTAACAGCAATTATAAGTTAGATTATGAATTCAACAGAAAATACAAACAGCTAAATTAGTAAAGCTTTGCGGGGGTATTTAATCTTCAATCAAGCCAACAGAGATGTTAGACAAACTAATACATAACATTAAATGTTTTAGAAGTGAACATAAAACACAGTAAGGAAAATAAACCCATAAATTTCCTGAAAATGCAAATTTGCCTCTGAAAAATTGCGAGCAGCAATGCGAATGACACACAAAAACAGACATGATAAGAGAAAACTTCAAAGTGCAGAGAGGGGTTATATGCGAAATTGAGGTTACGCTTAAAGCAAAAAGACGTACGAAGAAAAGTTTTTTGCACGAGGCTCTCTCTTTCTCTGAAATGCGTTTCGGGGCTTCGCTACTTCTGCAAGTTTTTTATGTTCCTGTTTACTGGAAACTTTAGAATTTATATTTTTTAATAGAAAGCCATATGAAATATAATAAAACTTTTATATAAAACGCCATAAATGGTTACACCACTCCTTGCTGGTGTATAATTTCCAAGGCGGCGTAATAACATTCTCCTGTTAATAGCACCGAGACGTTCTTAAACGCATGTACCATCATTCAAGCACCTAACGTATTCACCCTCACATTTCTCATATTATCATTTATTCACGTAAAGGGGACCACACACTTAATCCCTTGCTCTATAGAAAAGGAAGTTTATTATCCACCCTCTACAATTATCAATCCAGGAACAAAATTTGTCGCCCAACCCTCAGCTCGGCAGCACCTGCTGATACTTACTTAATCCATCATAAACTAATAACTGAGAATGCACAACAATACTTTGCGCAAACTTGTTAACTTTACGTCTGTGGAGCCCTAAACAAGCACCTCCAAGAAGTAGAGGGGCCCGCCCCAACAACATGATAGACAGTCTAATTGCGGAGTACGGACCCATATCTAATGTCGGCGCTTCGTAGTTTGATATTAGCCCTCTAGCAGGATTGTCAGTCAAAATCTCTTGAACACATCACTGCATTGGAACAGAGGTATGAAGCGTTTTAAGTGCTCTCGATTTGAGATGTGTTATCTAGGGCTTTTTGCGAAAAGTTAACTATAGTCATGGTTAATATAGAAAGTAAATATTGTTTAAATGAAACATCCTGTTAGGAGCTCTAGAAAATCAAAAAAAGCTTTGAGGCGATGAGGGCATTTTCATTGGGATCTTGCAAAGACTCAAAAATAATTATGTAAAGAATTCTTGATAACTATAACTGTACAATAACAACAATATGTAATATTTAGTGCATAAAAGACAAACCTTCTTAAATCAATCATTAAAATACCTGTATATTAATTACTCAAGCTTCGCGCTAAAAGCAGCCAGACCTCAACGCGTTCATCATATTTATATATTTGGATCAATGGATCTTTACGTGCGGGTCATAAATCCTCTGCATATGGTGCAATAAAAACAGCAGACTAATTAGTAATTACTTCAGACAACGAAAGCTCAACGACATACGTAATTGTAAAAATTAAAAAGTCTCGCGGTAAATGTTTTATATTGTTCATTTTTAATACACTATAGACAATAATGTGATAGCAGTTCAGTTGGGCAAACGGTTAATTAAGTCTTGGATTCGATCCCCGAGGAGTACCATGCAATTCCCCAAACCAACTGGCAACCGTATGTGTGCGGATTCGACGTTAAACTAAGAGTCTCGTGTTTCTACCTTAGGGCTGAGGAGAAGCACGCGTCCGAGAGGAGACTGCTGCCCAGCAGTAAGACGACAGGGCTATTAACGACGAATATGCAGTATACAATTCAATGTTATTGTAATTTATTTCACCAGTGTAAAATAGGTCATAAAAGAACAACAAGCATTTCAACAAGCACTAAACATAAATTTTCGAATAAACCAGATTTCCGCGGGTGTTGTATGCTGTGATTGGCTTCCAGGAATTCTTCTGCGTAGCAACTTCTTGGTCCTGGGACGGACCGAGGTGGTTGTCTTGACGACGTTTCGACAAAGTCATATTTGTCATCTCCACGTCTTGTCTGATAACTTTCTGCTGGTGCTTCTTGCACAGACAGTCGTATTACAAGAAGCACCAGCAGAAAGTTATCCGACAAGAACCTGAAGATGACAAATGTGACTTTGCCGAAACATCGTCAAGACAACCACCGCGTGTTAGGATGAATTGCAGGGACAAGGATAAATAAAGCTCTCTTTCCCACTTTCTAAAGAGGGCTTTATTTAGCCTGTATTAGTTTCCGTCGTTATGGAAACAAATAGTAGGCAATAAATTGAGTTGCCTACATTTAGACACTTCTTAAAGAATCTTTGAGAAGCTCTATCCCTGAAAGGAAACACTTTCGACCAATAAATGTTTGTTTTCATGTATACTTTAAGCCCTAGAAGTTTGGCCCTGCAATACATTAACACCCTGTATATACCAAAACGTGCCACAGCAAACTAAGGAAAATGGCTTGAAAACGATAAAAAGTAGCGCCGTTAAATGTGCTTCTAAAAATATTAAAATATCCAACAATTGTAAAAAGCTTCACTTCATTATGGTGCTACTCTTGGGCAGATCTTTTACTTGAAACCGTATATAATAGCGTAGGGAGACATACTCTCTATTTTTATAACCATTAGAGGTTGTTAGTATTTAAGACAAATGCATTAGCTTCTTGTCGCAACTTAGAGCAGGCATTGTCGTCAGATGCTTATTGATCCCACTGATTCAAGTACGTATATACATCGGACTAATTTAGTTTCTATCATCATCATCATCTGACATGGAGCCGACTCGAGGATCAATCCTGG
This sequence comes from Limonius californicus, assembly GCA_014611495.1. Classification (NCBI taxonomy): domain Eukaryota; kingdom Metazoa; phylum Arthropoda; class Insecta; order Coleoptera; family Elateridae; genus Limonius; species Limonius californicus. Next base: position 12,033 of record JABXWE010036664.1, read on the forward strand.
ATTACGCCAGACCCACCCCATGCCAGTAAGTGGGGAGGGATTTAATGGATAGGGTGGGATCGGGTGGGGTGTTGCGCAAAGTACCGGGACTTATTATTAGCAAAACAAACTTCTAGGAAAACACAACGCTAAGTGCCATCCTACTTGAATTCATTTACGTGATTAATTAGCAGTTATTCATATTTACAAAGTGCACAACTTACATCACGACACACCTTATTGATCTTTTTTAAATATCTTAATATACAATTTTGGGGCATAGCCCACAGAGTGAGCTAGTAAATCTGTAAAACATGTGAGTCTAAATACAATGTCTCTGAATATATTAACCACAAAATCAATTCCCCTAAAATCAACTCACTAACATTGTTGATACCATATAATGAAAATGTACAGGCATGTTCATTTTACTATCTTTCTTACTTAAAAATGTATTAATAACTAGATCGGGAGGATTAAAAACATACGTACAGCTATATAAATGTCGGAATAAACAGACATTAAAAATTTTTATATATACATTATAAATATTTAAATGTATTTAATTCGCTCACTAACTAAATTAATGTTAATTTTACCATCACATCACATCACTAAAAAAAAAACACTCTTACCATGGATGTGTTCCTCAGGAAAATAATTCTCTAGGTCAGTTGTATATAAATCTCTTACATGTTCAGCATTATTGTTACATAATAATTTTAGGAACGATTACACTTACTGTATTTGTAATTGATAATCCGGCCCGCCAAAAAGTTGTTTACTAAACTTGTTTACCTACCGTCTGGACATATATTTAATATGCTGCATCTTGAAAGGTTTTGGTCAAATTTTAGAGAAATTGTAGATGTAGATTAGGAATTTTTAGAAGGAATAATGTGCAATTCTAGATCAGCAGTCGTAGGCCAAATCAAGATTAAATATTCCCAACTCTCAAAAATAATACCGTAAATGAACAGAATGAATGGAAATCATTTTCATTCAGTCAAGCTTGTTACTTGATAGTGATTTTCCCTGAGTACTGACATGAGACAGTGGCAAGGTCGTAGACGAAACGAATGTGCCAAATGTCTCGAGAAAAATTGCTATCAAGAAGCACGCTTGAGTGTTTTTAAAATGAAATTTATTCTGGAGAAATTACGATTACGAATGGTATTTTGCACAAATATTGGAAAAACAAACAAAATATTTTATTATGACTAGGCGTAGAATTTCTATACTTGTATGTAGTAATTGAAGACGTTATACATTATTCTTGGCCATGTTATCCACATAGTATATGTATTTCTAATTACTACATGTAATTGCATGTTGAAGAGCTACTTGTAACTCATGTAAATCATACATATTTCTGTAGTTTATATCTTAGTAGCATTTTACATACTTTTCCGTAAAATATCAAAATTTTGACTGTTTACGTTCCTTGGGATTATTTCTCATTGCTTTCCAAGAAGACAAGCTTAAATTGAGTAAATGCAATATCTTAAAGACTATTAGATATTTCCATTTTTTTTCATTCGTTCTAACCCCACCCCCCACCCCTCGAAACCGCTTCCGCATTACTTCAGGGGGGTGCGGGCGTCGCTTAATTCTAGCCGTTCATGCAACATGCACCCTAAACTTAAGTAAGTCAAATACGGTCGTTTTAGCCGGGGTTCGACCTCGCCGCCGATTGGACCGCGTTCCACTGTGACCTCGACTGCCAGCGCGTATTCGCACCGCCCCATCAAGGTCCCTAGATATTTCCATTTGTTGATCTGAGTTTACTTTAAAGCAAGTTGAACTGAAATGATGCCCAATTTACTGTATTTGCCAGTAAGTTACTATTAGTATTATAGCTACGTACTGTATTTTCACCAGAAGTTCGATTTTCTCATTAAGACATGAATGAGACTGAGACGAAATATTATCAGTTATCGATTGAATGGAAACGATTAGTTAAAAATTAAAGATGTTACGTTTTCAAAATTTCTACAATTGCACTATGCAAATAGAATCATAATAGAAAAAGTACCAAAATCAGTTAACACGAACATAGTACCGCCAGAATACGTTTTTTATTTTTTAACATGGAGTCTGTAAGCAACTTTCAATTCTCTTGTAGTTATTTTTGTATTCGTTTATGGATGCAGGTTGCCGTCAGCTTTGTTGGCAGCCAGTTTTCACAGTTTTGGAGTTAATTTTTTATATGTAATTTCATGAAACGTTTAAGACCAACGGGTATTCGGATCAAAAACCACAAACCAACTGTTTTTTTTAATGTTTGGTACTACTCGATACTACCTTTCCCCATTTCCCCATATGCTGGAAAGTTATAGTACTACAAGTTGAATTTCAAACAACATTGGCGACAACCCATCTCTACGAGACTACTAGGTAGTTTAGGTGTTCAATAACCTCAGCTATACATGTTTTCGCACATGTTTAGAATCACCCTCTATATACAAATAATTTTCCAAGAGAAATGACATATTTCATGAAAAAGTGTTAAAATCTAGAATACTAGCAAAAGCATCAAATGACAGTATCTTGAACTTTATCAATAAATAAAGTAACTAAAAAGGGTTACACGATAAAAATAAGACCCTGGTTTGGTTAAGAATAATTTGCTAGTAATGAATTTTCTTTTGTTAGCAAGACTAGCTTCCAGACATATTGGTTAGTGTATTCGATAAAATATACTAAACTTTAAATTTCAAAAATTCATGGTGGGCGTTACAGCAAAACTTATTCAGAAGATGCAAAATTTTAATAAAATTGGCTCAAGAATGCTTGAAAAATCTACACCAGGAGCTAGAAAAAATCAAAATCATTGTCCCTGAAACCAAAACATAAATTTTGTTGTAAATTATATGAAGAGGTATATGGAACTGAAATGCAGTACCTTTTGAAACACGTAAGAAGATTACTGATACTTTGCAATTTTTCTTCTCATAATATAAGTAAACAACAGAAAATTGTCGTGAAAATATTAGGTTTGAGATTTCAGAAAGTATTTGCGATAGCTCAAACAAGTAATTTAATATTGTTTAATGTGTGGACATGTGCGTGTCAATATCTACTTGTGAATAACTTCCAAACAATCGATCTGATTTTATCATCATTCGGAATCAAAATAGGAAGCAGAAGTTATACGAGTTTGTTTAGTAGTATTTTTTTTACAAAAATCTATTTGAAGCCTCAAAATGCAATGCATCAAAATTTAAAATTGGACATATTGTCAAGTTCTGTAAGGTCCAAACTAAAACTACCGATTTTATTTTTAATTGTTAAACTAAATCAACTTTAAATTTGCTTGTTAGCTTCCAAGTATGAAAATTATAATTTTAATTATAGTATAGAAAAACAAACTGTGAAAATGGTATACATCCAACTTTTTAAATATTAAAAAATATCTTTAGAACCACGTTACCGATATTGACTAAATTTACGGAAATGTTGACTAGTACAAAAAAAATTTTATGATTTAACTGATATTCTAACACTTGTAATAATTGTTTAAAAACTAAATGTTATAATAGCTTGTTTAATAGTTGCTTATACTAGTAAGCCCTTTGAAGTTTAAAACGTTGCAAATTTTAGTTTTTTCGACAACTTTACTAGTCTAAATATAGAGTTCACTGTATATCTAGGTTTGTTTATTCCTAGCTGCTTGGATAATCCTTCCTCCCTTTCACAACAATGGTTTTCTACTTGTGTTGGTTTAAAAACCGAACGTTTTGACGTGTCCGGTTTGGGGCACACCCGTTTGGGCGCAGACCCGTTTGGGCGCAGATCCGTTTGGGCGCAGGGGCGTTTAGGCGGGGACCCGTTTTGGCGCAGAACCGTTTAGGCGGGGACGGTTTTTACGCAGACTCGTTTAAGTGCAGGGACGGTTGGGCGTAGATCCGTTTAGGCACAGACCCGGTTTGGCGCAGACCCGTTTGGGCGCAGGCAGGGTTGGGCGTAGAACCGTTTAGGCGTAGACCCGGTTTGGCGTAGATTCATTTGGGCGCAGGGATGTTTGGGCGTAGAACCGCTTGAGCGCAGGGGCGGTTTGGTGTAAAACCCTTTAGGCGTAGACACGGTTTGGCGCAGACCGGTTTGGGCACAGTGACGGTTGGACGGAGAACCGTTTGGGCGCAGACTCGGTTTGGCGTAGACCTGTTTAGGTGCAAGGGCAGTTGGGAGTAGAATCGTTTAGACGCAGATACACCTTGACGCAGAGCCGTTTGAGCGCAGGGACGGTTTGGCGTAGAACCGTTTGAGCGCAGTGATGGTCTGGCGCAGACTCGATTGGGCGCAAGGACGCAGTTGGACGTAGAACCATTTAGGCGCAGGCCCGTTTAGGCACAAGGACGTTGGCAGTAGAACCGTTTAGACGCAAACACACCTTGACGCAGACCCGTTTGGGCTAAGGGACGGTTTGGCGTAGAACCGTTTGGGCGCAGGGACGGTTTGGCGCAGAGTCGACTGGGCGTAAACGTTCATTAAAGTTTGAAATATTAAAAACAGTCGCAGAGAGTGATGCATCTGTTTGAGTTTTAAGTAATGTATTTGTCTTTGTGTATTTCAAGTTTTTGGATCTACCATTTTATAGAATTATTTGTATATAATAGAAAAGTAATCTGCTTTAATAATAAGAATTTAATCTTAAAAATATTTAAGAATGTTTATTTTTGTTTGGTGTCATAAATCAGTTACTTTATCAATTGGCTTTATTAATATTGGATAATTCAGCAATTTTATTAATAATACAGTTTAAAAAAAAATAGACCGTTTTAATATATGTTTGCGTTCAAACGTTCCTGCACCCAACCTTCCCTACGCCCAAACGGCTCTACGACCAACCGTCTCTGCGCCCAAACGGGTCTGCGCCAAACCGTTCTCTATGTAGATTGTGTTAGTATTTTAGTATATAGTTGTAACGTAAATTTTTTCAGTTGAATAATTGTAGAGTGTAAATAATTTACTATTCTGCATTTATTTCAGTCAAATAATACATTTGTAATATAATTTAGAAAATTGTGTTCTTGTTTAAGAATTCAAATTCAGAAGTGAAGGAAATCTGTACTTGTGAAAGGGTATTTAACATATAAACCTGAAGAGGTCCTGGTGAAGTATTGCTTTATTTTACATGTAAATATCCACCCTAAAAAATAATAAGACTGATTGGAGACGGTGGTTTAAGTACATATGTTAACTGCGGAAAACCCCTTACACCACGATATCTAGAACTCGTAAATATGTATTTTGACAACTAAGCTGCCATCTTCAGAAGGAACTTAAACGAACTAAAGTAACTTGGCTGAGGAATACCTTTGAATATGAGTTTTTCACCGAGTCAGCAGTGAATGGCCAACGATTTATTACTGGCTTCTTCTGCTGCTAACGATCAACACTGACGCCAAAACCTCTTTCTACATTCTACTGTGGATCGAATACCTAATCTATCGACTTAAAAACAAAAGTAGGCTATTATAAATTTTTGAGTACTTCAAATTTGATATTTATTTCCAAGTATCATTTATCATAAGCGCGTGTATGTCTGTAAGAAAACTACATAAATAAATAATTACTTTTTTCTGTAGTGATTATGTGGCTTTTTACTAATAGATTTTCTTTCTCGTTTTTCATACAGTGTTGATATTGTATTTATAAAAACTATCTCTGAATTCCATTTACTGTATAATATAAACCGTTAAATCGATTAAGTAGATCTTAATCCAGTATTTTTATCGGCCCCGACAAAAAGTAGAATTTTTACCTACCTCTAGGTACATACATCACTTTAATTAGTAATCTACCTGTCTGCACAGGATATTGGCAGGTTCAGTTCAACAACTAGAAATGAACTATTTATAGAATTAATTCTGTAACCAATGCAAACCACTGTCCAATTTAGTCTATTGGGAATTTTAACTCTATCTACGGTTTCAGGGTGGCGCTAGAAGCATCTCGAATATGTCCGACTATAATTTTATGCTCTTCTCTAAGAGATACCTTACGACCGACCATATTAAGAACATAATAATTAAAAACTTGTTCAGTAAAATCCAATTAACAATAATTCCCGATTCAAAAGCACATTATAATAAAAAAGTGGAAGCTCGATCAAACTTTGGCTTTTATAAACAAGCAGATAGATTTTGCCTACACGACTTGAAAATCTAATTTAAAATGTCGCAATAAATCGAATTTAAAACAATAAATAATGATCGTTATCGATATTTGGAATCCAGTGTCCGTGCATGGAAACCGGGTATGTGATGTATTGCGGGTGTATGGCGGTGTTTACACCGTAAAAGAAGAGCGGCTTGAAGTCACAGCCAAGGTGATCCGGTGTGGTTACTGCCCAATTTATGATCGTCTAATGGTACGTACAATCCACGGGAACCAGTCGCCATTATAACTCCGATAATGCAACATGAATCGTTTGCCATAAAATTTAACAATCGCACATGGCCAATAGATGAAATGAAAATCCTTCGAGATCTATGCAGACGATACGTTGGGAAATGGAGTGTAGGTAATTCCTCTAAAAGGTCTAAATCGTAAATATTTCTCTGAATTTGGATGTGGTGCAAGATTTATAACAGGTCAAACAGAAATAGAACTTGAATTGTCAATCCGTGTTCGAAACGATATTCTAAATTTGGTTCGACGAAACTGATGAGGCTATAATTTATGCTTATGGTAATTAACACTATTTAGATTAAAATTACATGTAATTAACAGACAAAATAATTTTTAGATATCTGGCATCATTGGGGAAAGTTCCACTGACTTTTATAGTGAATCTTATTCTTTCATACACGGCTAGGGTCAAATGAACCAATGTTTGAACCGATGTTAATGAAATTCATAGGTAATTTCGAGATATGTAACAATACAAATTCAAGTGACTTAAATATCGACAGCTTTGAAGTTACAGCCTGTCATATAATGAGCATGTGACTCTCAAACGTGCATTTCTTAGTTTAAATAAATGTATGTATTTATACCAAATTATTTAAAAAATGATTGATATATTATTTTAAAGTGTTTAAAACGTGCTTTCATTCAGTTTAAAACTTGCCCAAGTTTTTGTTGTCTTATTCACATAAAACATACATTCTGCAGTACTACTTATACGAATTTCATTAAAATCGGTGATGTGAAGATTCAAATATTGGTTGGATTGATATGAAACAACTCTATACACAGTGGTATTCTTAAAAAATCCATGAAAATCCCCCCAAATATCAATCCAAGGGACGACTTACCCAATTACACTAAAATCTGTGGCAAAAATAAAAAAAGTATTTGTAGGTAAAACTTAGTTTCGTTTATTTAATATTTAGAAAATAAAGAAAACCGTAAGCGAATATTCGCGAAATTTAGGCGAGGTATTTTAATATTCGAGGATTACTAAAAATATTAAGTACATGTGAAATAAATTACTAGCCACATATAAATATGTAACATAATGTAGATTTATGTTTCTACAGTTTACAAACTAACTATCCCATCTCGTATCAAACGGGGGTACAAAAGTGTATAATATGTACCTTCCCCGTTGGGGAGGTACCCCTGTTCCCTCCCATTCCGAAGCCTTTGACTGAAAATAAAAATTTACAGAAGTGTAATAGCAAAACTATATGCATATTTTCATAATAATAATATACTCAATTTCAACAGGATTTATTTACTTCTTGTGCTTTATACGTATTACGACATTTTACATGCCATTTTCAAATACATTTACTATTGAAACATTTGTAGCTAGGACAACAAACAGCACATTGGATCTTGATTTCGGACTTGGCTCGGGCCTTCTATTCCAAAACTTCCAATAGCGGGGAATTTATGGGCTCAATTTGCTCATTCAAGGAGTAATTGTTAATGTGTGTTTGTGAATTTGAAAAGCCTCGAGTATATTCAATTTACGTTTATCATCACAGAAGTGTAAACATGTTATTATGTTGTTTGATGTCAATGCATGATTGTGTTCTAATAAGTGTTTAGCGTAGTTAGATTTTTCTAGGTGTTTGTGTTTAGGGGTCTCGATGGAGTAGTGCGGGAATGCGTTGCAACTCGAGGTCACAGCGAAATGTCGAACCGCTGGGGCGTTCGAATCCCAGCTGGGGCGACCGCAGTTCGCTTAGTTAAGTTTAGAGTGCATGTTGCATGAATGTTTAGTTTGTAAGGCACGCCCGCACCCCCCTGAAGTAATGCGAAAGCGGTTCCGGGGGGAGGGGGGACGGTAGTATGAATGAATGAGGAAAAAAAAGGTGTTAGCATTTGTATGAGCGTATGTGTTTTTGAATCTGGTATCAAAATTTCTAACTGTTGGACCTATGTATACATAATTACACTGTGAACAGGCTAATTTGTAAATACCCGATTTTAACAAATCGTTAGTTCTATCTTTTGCGTTGAATAAGGTGTTGAATGTGTTATTTGTTGTTTTATAAATTACTTTAAACATGCTTGTTTTGATTATAATTTTATCAATTTTCTCCGATATATCACCGAAATAGGGACTTGAAATATATTTAACATTGTAAGAGTGGTATTTTGAATATATTCTTTGAATTGCTAATTACAATCTTTCTTTTTGATCAATGTGTCTATGAGCTTTGTGTTGTATCCATTACTATGTGCAATTTGTTTAATAATCGAAATCTCTTTGGTGTAATCAGTGTTATTTAGGGGAACTGTTAGAGCTCTATGTATCAATGACCTATAGGCAGCTAATTTATGTGTTTTATGGTGACATGAGTCCTGTGGTATTGTGATATCTGTGTGTGTAGGTTTTCTATAAAGCTTTCAAGTTTGTTTTTGGAATTAATTTTTATGTTTAATTCTAAATAATTATGTTTTCTTCTGTTTCTAATGTAAAGTTTATGTTTGATTGTAGAGTATTAATAAACGTTAAGAAATCACCAATAAACTCAATTGAACTATTAAAATATCTTAAAATATCATCAACGTAACGGAACCAAAATATAATTTTCGAAGATTTTTTTGATTCAAAAATTCGATCTTCTAAATGCTCCATAAATATATTAGAAATCGGACTTTCCATTGGTAAACCGTCTTTCTGAAGATAAATTTTATGCTTCAAAATAAAATAATTTTGATTAATGCAAATTAGTTGGTTTCGATGTCACCAATATGTTTTCTCAAATAGCTCCTCAATAGTATATTCCTTTATTAAATAGTATTAATATCAACAAATATGTTCAATTAACAAAACGAAATGAGTTGATTCAATTATTCGGCCGGTTTGTTTCGAAAACATTTAGACCACACCATTGTAGCCATTACATTCATTACCTCTAAGAATTGGTCTTCGTGTTTGCTCTAAATTTCAAAAACACTTTATACTTTATTTGTGAGGATATAAATTATTTTCAAAGATTTCAAAGGAGTTGAAACAATAAAAAATTAAGTGTAATCTATACATTTTTATTTCTATTTCTATCATGGAGGGCCGCAATCGTGGGATTGCCGATAGGCAAAGACTTTTTAGTCTAAGGGTTAATTCGGCCCTGGCTGCAATGTGTGCAATTCTTGTTAAAGATGTGGACACTTTGATATTTTCTATTCTATTTCATGAAAAAATGCTGGTCGCAACATACTCAAAATGGTTTCAGCACCTATTAATGGGTTGCGACCCGCAATTTTACAAGATCTTCTGGAAGTGCCGTATCCTATCAACGACGTCAACAAGCTCTCACTTGTCTTGTGGTTTCTGTTGCCGGTAGCAAATAAAAGCGGGACCTATAGGACGTGGATTCGAACCACAGATGTGTGCACTTTATCGCCAGAGATTCTTTATTGTATTGGGATATCTTAAGGGTTTGAAGTGAGATGAAGCTTCTATGAACATAGGCAACACAACCTCCACGTTAGTAACGTTGGTGGTTGTCCTAATACCTACCAATGGAGAACACTGAATTTTTAATAATCCGCTAACTAGGTCGACTCGGACACATTTGATTTGTCTTCAAGCGGGTGATCAAAAACCCCACAGCTATATAAATGGTGTCCTACATAAAAATATTTTTTTATGTTTCCAGAAGTTATTTAAAAGGTTTTTCCCACATGTTATATTTGCGAAAAAATTCATATTAGGGGTTAAACCCCAATAATAGATCCCCTGAACAATTCGACTGATTTCTTAAAATTTATGATCCATTCATATACAAGCTTTGCTGTGACGTCCACAAAGAATTTTTGAATATTTTATTTAATAAACAGACTACTATAGTATAAATAATTGAATCCACTTACCTGGAATGCTGAAATTTCATAATTAATTAATTTTTTTGTATCGTACTGTGGGGGTTACGTTCTTTATCCCTATGGTATATTGGTTAAAAATATTTCTGTACATTTGTAAGGCAAACCCCCTTTCCCTAACTAAATATTAAAAAAATTGGGAGCACTACAGTTTTAAAAGCACTAAAATTCAACGCATTCAAGTATTTAAAGTGACGACGATTAGTCACAACTTACTACCTGGCCAAGCATGTTAAGCCTAACAAAATTTTAAAAAACAATACAGTGGGAGAATTTTAATAGCAATTATTTTTGTACATTGGAAAGCGTTAATATTCTCTAGGTATTGGGTTCGGGTTAACTGATTTTAGTATTTGTTTTACTATATTTCTGTTTGTAAAGCTACTAGTGTGATATTTTTTGTGAAACATATTAGAGTCGCAGAAAAAAACGACTTCTAATAAAGATGCCATGTAAGCCAATTCGATGAGTCATAACCTGTTTTGTAAAGACACTATAATTAGAAGTCAAAAATATTATTTCTGCTATTTTCATCAACAGGGCAATTTTGAGTTGCAGAATTTGAAAAAAATTACTGAAAGAAATTTTTTGAATGAATACTCTTTGGAGGATCTTGAACCTTTACTCAAAACAGCAAAGCAATAAAACTTAGTCTTGAAATCCTGCCAATTGTAATTTTTTCCAGGAAAATTATGTTCAAAGGGTTAATGCTAAATATAAGTTTGTTGCCTATTTTATTTGCTTGTCACTGCAGAGAATAACCGAATAAATAACAACACTGTTTACTACTCCTAAAAACTTTGTTTTCAACTACATAACAAAAACATATTCATTAACCTGCTATATCTTGAAATATCTATTAATAGCAGTTAATCATTTATGAACGATCATTGGAAGACTTGACCCGACAATAACCTGATTACTTTACAGGTTTATTTACGTCCAGGTTGTTTTCTACCAAAACCCAAATATATTTATTTAACAAACGTTTAAATTTGCCTAATAATTATACTGAAGATAGCACGCAGCCGAAACGTTTGTAAAACTACACACCGCAACTACCTGAAGATGGCCACTTATAAACATGAAACCTGTTTTGATGGGAGTTTTACACCTATAAATAAAACCGAGGAAGGGAATATCTCAGCAGCGAGCCGATGGTAAAAGACATAACCAGAGTTTAACAGACAATCCGCAGTAGACAAAGCGTCAAAAGCCAATGATTATGTGGTCAATATACGCCGAAATACCACATTCCAATGAATTTAATGAACAAGTCTTTTAAAAAGTAGAGAGCATAGAATTACATGGGCTATAAAGTATTCATTACATATCGTCGGTTATATTATATAAAGCAGCGGCACTCAACAGGTTCGGGATTAATTATGTGGAAACAACACCAGGACCGGCCTTAAACAAGGTATTGATTCGGAAATATAAACATAATAACTAATTTTTGAAATTTAATTTGTAATGGTTTGAACCATTTTTTATAGTCGAGGAGAATGTTCTACCAAAGGTGCATACCACGAAGGATGTCGACTGGGATAGACATTATAAAGTATTACCTTTTTAGACGTAGCGGTGAGCTGCAGAAGTATTTCTCTACGTCCAGACATCATTGCAAATAACCATTTGAATTAAGAATTTTATTCCTTGGAACTGGAGAACCTCATAATTTTAAGTAAGCTAAGTACTCCCTTCAGGGAATCGTAAAACAATTTTAAGTACGTCACTGTTAATAATATTCGACTTGAACAAATAATACTTACGAATTCGCTAGTAATTGTCAGAGTTATAGGTAATAAATCAATAGTAATAATAAACACTAATAATTATATACATAGTAATTATCAATTAGCACGAACAAAAACATATTTACGTCATTTCTTGCGTCTTTCATTAAAAAAAGCACAACCTAGAAACGTTTAAATGTTCGCGAAACGTAATGGCGACCTTAAAGCCGCCCAAAACTGCACGAATCTGTAGTTACCAAATGTACTTAAGAGGCGCA
>JABXWE010036666.1:0-11637 GCA_014611495.1 Limonius californicus
GGAGAAAACGATGTTTATTATCATGGTTGTAATGAAATTGAATTAAGCAGTTTTAAGTGAAACAAAACGAATATAAATTCTAGCTATTATAAGATAAAGACTATGTAAACTTTTATAATTACAGTTATCTTGCAAATTAAGCATACATAAACAGAATTGTTTTGGTATGTAATAAACGGCTGTTACAGTCTTAACATTTAATTTAAAATCTTTTAAAATAGGAGTAAGAAAATTTCAATATGTTTCTTACAATTTTTCTATTTAAAAGCCGGCCATAAACCAACATTTTTTAACACACACATTCACATGAGGTTACCCTTATGTTAAATAAATACGTCAATAAAAATGATAAACAAATGATTCATTACAAAACAAAATAATTTAAATACCTTGCTTGTTGAATAGTAGAAAATTTTCTCCTCTGGACTAGAGTATCTTCAACATAAACTATCACAGCCACGTAAATTAAAGCATAACAGCAATTTACTAAAAAAATATAAGGGGTGAATTCACAATTTTAAATTCTTCTAATCTGCCAGTATTAAATTTACATTTTTGCTAATTATTTCGAAAATAGCATAGCGCGCGTGTCTCGCGATGTTGCCCATGCAAACATTTTTACATATCCTTGACGCGTTTGATTGTGAACTGGCAAAGTTCCGAGGTGCTCAAACTCTTCACCCACGACTGTCGGAAACTCGCGCAAGCGTCGGTTTTCCCTGTCTGAGGAAAGTGCGTCGGGATGCCAGCATCCGGAGATACTGGAAATGTGGGGAGCAAAATCGAACATAATTGAAATATTATTTCCAATCTACCACATTTATATAATAGCTTGGTTTGTTAATTGAAACGAAAGATGTGTTTATGTGGAAACTAAGACAAGACCATGCCAAGGGATTAGTTTCCCAACTACGATCGATACCAAGTGGTTCATAAAAGCAGTCGAGTATTATGTCGCTCAGTTATTCTTTTGCGGGGCTTCAGTGGTATTTTATTAAATTATCTGCAACTGAAACGCTTTTTGTATTTCTTTATTCTGAAATATTGAAATTCCTGCGTGATGAATGCGCTACTATACCACAACATCACAGTAAATGATTCGAAAGTGAAGAGGATGGCAGAATCATACTATGCTAATTTTTGCATTATAATTTCTAATATTTCAATACCTTTATAGTCTTTATGTTTGTATTTTTTTGGCGAACCAACCTCATTTTTAATTAAGCAAGTACAACACTAAAATTGTAAAGTACGAGGCTTATTTAACTGAAACCCACCTTTGCAAATGCAATAATTCAAATGACGTTTGTTAATGTCAGTAGTGTTTGTAAGCAACACATTAATAAGTTTCTGGCGTTTGAATTTCATTCTGGTTTTTAAAACTTCGATTTTTAAATGGCGTTTGTTGTTGAAAATCCATCCAAGTTTGATTAGCGTACGATCCTACAATTTGTGCAAACATTGTAGATTCATACGCGAATGCAAGCAGTGTATGAAAATGCATGTTTTGCGTACCCAACTGTGAAGGAATGGTGCCGAAAGTTTAAGAATGGAAAATAGGGGACTATGGATGAGCCGCGACCAGGTGCACGGTGTACTGTATTAACAAAAACCATATGGCATGCATGGAAAGCCTTATTAGAGAAAATCGTCGAATTTCAATTAGAGAAATTTCAGAAATTGTTGATACGAGTATAGGATCTATCCATAGTATTGTTCATAATCTGGATTACAGCAAAGTTTGTTCGCTTGTCTCTTGTCTAATGAACAAAAATGTTTGCGAATGGACTTATCTCTGCAACACCTCACAGACGATAGGCAAAATGGTGATGACTTTCTTCTGTCAATAGTTGCAGGTGCCGAAATTTAGTGCCATTACTACGAGTCATCTAGTAAATTATCGTTGATGCAGTGGAAACATTCAAGTTCACCACCACCGAAGGAGTTTAAAGCACAACCTTCTGCAAGCGAGGTGATGTTAACATTTTTTTTTACCATTAAGGGCCCTTATTGATAGGGTTTAAGGAACCTGGAGTAAATCTCAATACAAATATGTACAATGAAACTTTGAACAAGCTTCATAAAGCAATAAGACGAAACCGTCCAGTAAAACTTACGCGTGGGGTAATTTTAGTGCACGACAATGGCAGGCCTCATGTTAGTAATGTGGTAAAAGAAAATCTTCAACGAATGAAATAGAGGGTTTTAGAGCATCCACCCTATAGCCCGGATCTATCGCCTTGCGATTTCCATATTTTTGGACCGCTGATAAAGGCGTTAGAAGGTCGGCATTTTGAGTACAAATAACTGTGGGAGACTTCTTTAATCAGCAGCCACAAGAATTCTATGAGCAGGGTATACGTTGGTTAGTAAAACAATGGGCCTTAACTGTGACGGTAATTATTTGTAATTAAATTGTTGAATAAATTTTTGATTAATCAGAGATGGGTTTCAATTGAACACACCTCGTAGATCATAATAATATTTTAAAGATTCTCCCTCTCCCCTCTCTCTCCTACCCCACCCGGCCCTCTTCTCCCGCTTTCTTCCTCTTGCACTTTCTCTCTTTTTCCCTGTCTTTCTCATTACATTCGAATCAATTTCAATTACCAGAAAGCACAATTTAAAATTTGATTTAAGAAACACATCATATTCATTACTAAAGTTAAACAAGATTAGATGGCCCTCTCCACTATCCTCCCTCCTTTGTCATTATTTTTCCGTCTCCGTTTTCTGACGATTCCCTTCTCGGTCGTCATCGTTTAATAGTGGACGAACCAATTGAATGTTTTACAGAGAGCGACAAAGTTAATATTTGAAAAAGCTCTTAGCACCAACAGATATGATTTTTGTTAACCTTAAACTTAAGCCTCACTTTCCACGATTTTTCTCTTTTGCGCTTCTCTGTAGTTTTGTGCTTTAACTTTGAAATACAAACCTCATTTGCTGCAAACACACAACAAATTACATTTTTCATCTTCGATATCAAGTTAAGCAGGGTTATAATCCACCCTCTCTAATTCTCTCCCTATTTGTAGTTCCTCCTTTCTCTCTCTCTCTCTCTCTCTTTCCCGTCTTGCTTTAACGCAACAACCTCATTATTTATACAATTTACACATGAAATAAAAAGACAGCTAATGTTCAACAACACGTCATTTCGTATAAAGACGTTCATTATTACAACTAAACCAATTTACAGGACAACTTCCCCTATATTTTCCTCTCTTATTCTCTTTCGCTTTCCCGTCTTCCTTTTTTTTTACTGCACTTTTTTGAATTCCCTGGTAACAAAACTAATTCCCTGTAGAAGAAAGAAAATACATTATATTTATATTCGGACACACATTGCATTACAATGAACTTTTCAGTATACATTAATCCAAAGTTATTTAGTTCCCTTTATCTCTCTTTCTCTCCCTTCCCTTCTCTTTATGACTAAATGGTCCCACATTGGTTTAACAACACGTCATCTAGTAGATAAATGTTGATTAACAAGGCTAAACGAATTTTGAAACCAGTACCCAGACCCACCTCCTGTCGTTCTATCTTCCCTTCTCTTTCGCTTTCAACCTCCCTACTTTCCCTTAACTCTTATTAATTCATTACAAACCAAATTCGTTTCCCCGGACAAAGAAAAACGCTCTGACATTTATATTTGAAAACACATTATCGTGTAAGCAACGCTTCTATATCAGATAATTCAGTGTTCCTCTTTCTATTTGCTCTTTCCCCTTCTTCTCTATCCTTAAATTATGGCTAACTATCCCCACCACCTGATAATAAAATAAGACTGTTCCACAACACATCTTCCCATACACACATGTCCATTATCAAAGCTAAGCGAATCTACAGACAACAGCGTCTTCTCTCTCTCTCTCTCTGCCCATTTTTTCTGTCCATTTTCCCTTCATTTCGTCCACTACCTCTTTAAATCGTAGTAAACCAATTTCATTTTAACTAAAATATAAAGCATATTAAAATTACATTCGAGAACATCATCTTATAAATAACTTAATATCAAAGAAAACAAGGTTGTCTCTCCATTTTATTTACTTCCGTCTTAAATTATGGCTAACTACACCGTTACCTACCGAGCAAATAATAAATTAGGTTAATACTTACACACATATAACACCTTCTACGGAACTTTTCATTATCAGTATTAAAAAGATTATAGACATAGACATATAGATTATCTTTCTTTCTCTTTCGTCCACGGTTTCTACTTCATCTTTTTGTCTTCTGGCGAATAAAATGGAATTTCCTGCAGGAAAAACTACCAAAATAAATGTATATTCAAGAACATATGAATACCCTTCAATGTTAAAGCTTCGTAAGATTTTTAACCCCTCTCGCTCTTCCACCCCGTCTCTTCCTTCACCGAGTTAGGCAGATTTATGGGTAGCACTCTATCTGGCTCTTTAACTGTCTCTCACTCTATCTTTCCCATCCCTCCCTTTTAGATTCCTGCCGGACAAATTTATTTCCTGCGGAACTAACAACAATAAATAAAGTTTTTAATCGTGAAAACTTAATTACTAGAAGTCTCCTCATAAGTAGAATTGAGTACCGACAGACCTCCACATATCTCTATCGCTCGCTTTCTCTTTCTCACCCTTCCCTTTTGAATTGCTAGAGAACCTAACTGATTCCTGCAGAACTACAACAAATTACATTTTTAAGGAGCACACTTATTTTCCTATAAACCTCTTCATACTCAGAATTGAGCACAGACAGACCTCCATATATATCTATCTATCTCTTTCTCTTCCTAACCCCTCCCTCTAAATTGTTCTCGAACAAAACTTGTTTCTTGCAGAACTACGAGGGTTGTTCTCTTTCTGCGGAGCCTAGTAAAGTAATTCACACTTTATTGACAAAACACATTTATTTATAATTAATCATTAGGTGCTAGGTCTGGACTATACGACGAATGACTCATTATTTTAATGTTTGGGGCATTCAAATACTCAGTCGTTCGAGCAGCAGTGTGCGCCCGAGCGTTATCTTGATGCAAGATGGTCCTTCCTCTTGGACGTTTTTCTGGATCGTAACAGTATACCCACGTTTCACCACCTGTAATGATGTTGTACACCAAATGAGACGATCCATTGTCAAAGCGATCCAGTATAGATCTCTACCATGCCACACAGTTTCGTTTTTGAACTGGAGTCAAATCGTGGGGAATCCAACGGGGACAAAGCTTACGTACTATCACATGTTTGTGTAAAATGATGTCAATTGCTTTCACACCAATCTTTAAAGTTGCTTGAATACTCCTGGCAGTAACATGCCGGTCCTCTTCAATCATATTTCGTACAAGACCAATATTCTTTTCGGTAACTGCTATTTTTGGTCGACCACGTTGAAATTCATTGTACCACCGCTTTACGGTAGCTCCGGAACACGACTTGAACTGTCAAGCAAAATTTGTTTCAAAATATCACAACCTGCTAGATAGGCTTAGCGGAAAGAGAACAGCCGTCGCACTACAAATTCAATTTTTACACGATACCAATCCATTTTCTTAACTTTTTCCATTTTTAGAATTGAGCACAGACGGATCCCCACATCTTTCTCTTTTCCTCTCCTCCTTCTTGAGTTCCTAGCGAACCAAACGTATTGCCTGCAGAACTACAACAAATTAAATTTCTATTCGTGAACGCTTATTTTCTAGGAATTTCTTCATAATCTGAATGAATTGAGCTCAGAAAGGCCCCCCACATTTTTCTCGCTCTAACTTTCTCTTTCTTCCTCTCCCCTTGCACATCCTTCTTTCACCACTTAATTTCTGAAGCATCCACCTAACCTTCTATAAAATATAAAGAAATAAATAATTCATATTCAACTCAACATCATATTGTTAGCAACGTTCTTCTCCACTTCCTCTGTATCTCTCTCTTTTTCCCCGTTTCCCATTCTCCTTTTGCATCTCTTTAACATTTGGTGAACTAACTTTATTATTTTGAAATTTACGCCGCTGTATAATGCATAAATATTTACATATTCACACTCATATGAACACAACGATTTCAATGTTACCTGTTTATTTGGTATACCTCGTATTTTACTTAAAGTAGGTCGTCAAACACAACACCGCTGCTCAGCTCGTTTAGGTGAAAAGGAAATTTAATTTTATAATTAAACAAGAACTAAAATATGTTACGCGTTTCATAAAAGACATCGCGTGACGTCTACAATTGTAATGCGACAGTTACAAAATTTATTCGGTATTCAACATAATACGAATTCCGGAATTTGCAACCAGAGGCTGTTTCTCATTTTCCACTCAATCAAATTCATCATCTGCATTGTAAATCTGTTCTACTGGCAAATTATAACGCCGTGTAATTCTGACCAAATTTATCGGCTGAAACAGCTTGTCAGTGGTTATCCTGTGCTCTTTTGATTTCCCACGCAAATGACAACCTTCAGCTGGAAATGTATTTATTGAATCACCTACTGTTTTAGTCTTCGTACTAATATCCTTATTAACAGCAGAAACTAAAGTATTTTATTTTTCAGAGTCCGGAACTGCTGAATTAGGGTTCCAGAACGCACCGAAATTTGTTTTCCCTATTACGTTTATGGCATTCAGCAGGGTCTGTGAATATGTCAATGTTTTAATCAGAATTGACTTGTCTCTGTCAGTATGTATGTTTGTCCGTAGCTCGTTTGTATTTTGTTCACATGTTTATTACTACATCTACTTGTTTACCTATATCCACTTGTCTGTTAATTTATGTATATTATTTTGCATCTCCGTCTGTATATCTGCCTTTTCCTGTTCCTCAGTATTTACAGGGTGTCCCGTAACTTATCAATAAGCGACTCGTAGCGGTCCTCCATGATACCCCCTGAATGCAAATATGTTGAAATTTTAAAGATCCGCAAGTTAGTTTTCTGCTAGGAACAAAGAAAAAAAACAACATTGGAATTGAATGATTTAGAAAGCATTTTCGAGCACAAGCTTTTTTAACCAACTTCATAAATCTCTCTGTATTTCTAATGAGTAAGTAAATAAAGAAACACATTTTAGATGAAATTAAAAAAATAATAGAAAATAGAAGAAAGCCGTGGAAAGAAGGAAAACGAAACACCGAAAAGTATGCCGCAATAAATAAAATGGTAAGGAAAATGTTAAGAAAATACAGACAAAATAAAGAAGACCAAATGATGCAAGAAATTATAGAGAAAAATAATAAAACTATGAAATGCTTTAGACCTACACCGGGAAGACCAAAAATTGTCATGGTGAAAAACGAAAATGGAAATAAAAGGCAAGACTTAACAGACATATTAAAACTAGCAGAAATATTTTATACAAATCTATATAGCCCAAAAAAGAAGAAACTGTTGCCACGAGAGAAATAGAAAAGTCATGAATATAAAAAAAGCACTATACCATCACATGGAATGAAAGAAACGTGATTCTGCTATTTAAAAGGGGAAAGAAAGCCGATTTAGATATCAATACTGAACCGAACTTGATGATTTCCTTCCTAAGTGACGAAAGGTTTTTCATTGTAGCTTCCTCCGTCCACAAACTTCTGTTGGTAAAATTATGGTCTAAAGTGCGTTAGTGCAGAAGCCACCGACAACATTGAAATTGTTGTGATAATTAGCTGGCAACAAATGCTGAACCTTAATTTTTTTATACAAATTATTATCCTGAAGGATACGGTGAACCGTAGCCTTATGCAACTACAAGGCTCTGACAATACCTCGAGTATTTGCTCCTGGCTCAGCTGCAATTATCTCTAAGACGTCCTTTGCAACATTTGGCATTCTTTCTCGATCACTTCCTAAGCCTAGATTAGAGCCAACATTGCCTGTTTCGCGTAACCTTTGATGGGTATGTTTGATTGTCCAAGTAACAGGGGTCTTCTGTACGGATAGCGTCCCCTGTACAATCTTGCCGCCACATTAAAATTAGCACGGTATTCACCAACTATCCAAATCATATCAACATATTCATCACACGTAAATGCGATACTTTAAACAAACAATCTAACGTAGTAGGACCCCGCGGCCGATTGAACCTCAATTTACTGTGACCTCGACTGACAGCGCTTGTTTACACTGTTCCATCGCGGTCCCTTTTATTTTACATTAATGGCAATGCATCGGTATTTTTGGTTTTGATGTTATTCAACACTGAAGTTTGGAACTTATTAGAGTGATGGTGAGCAGAATTTGAAGTTTCAGGTCTTTAAAATTTCAATATATTTACATTTAGGGGGCATTAGGGAAGACCGCTACGAGTCGCTTATCGATAAGTTATGGGACACCCTGTATACACCTGCATTTTCTCTGTTCTGGCTCTATCTATTAATCTGTCTGTTTTGTATGGCGTTCATATATTTTTAACTAAATCTATTTATCTATAACTTTCCAATTATCTATGATTGAGGTTCTGTGTCTGTAAATCCGTTTTTATTAGGGACCGCGGTGGTCTAGTGCGAGAACGCATTGGCCACTCGAAGTCACAGTAAATGCAGTCGCTCTGTTGGGGCGATCGAATCCCGACTGGGGCGACCGCATTTGCTTAGCTAAGTTTAGGGTGCATGTTGCATGAACGTTTAGTATGTAAGGGATGCCCGCACCCCCGTGAAGTAATGCGAAAGCGGTTGCGGGGGGGGCGGTAGTATGAATGAGTGAGAAAGTTAAAAAAAATCCGTTTTTATTATGTTCTCTATATTTTAAAAAACGAGCAACAATATCAGTTTCTCAAAGGTGTATGTAATCGCGTACGATTAGAAGTAAACATAGAACAATTCTTGACGATCTAATTATCACATTAAGTTTTAGCTATGTACCTCAGCCTAAAATGAGAAATTAATTATATTAAAGAACTTTACTAATTAAAATACTCATTAACAAATTCACGCGCAAGTTCCTCATTCCGCTTCGAACGGTTTCTCCAATTTTGATGAACTAGAAATGTGGACCTTACGCCAAAAACCCGTCGCAAGGAACTCCCTTAGTCGCAAAAGTTAAATACCACAATTATAGCCTAAGCATTTATACTAAATCATCATGAACAGTGGATGAAGAACGAATTTTTAATACATAGTAATTATTGGATAAATTTTGTTTTGGACAGATTAGAGAAACAGTTACTCCACCAACAAATTAGTATTTTGACCCAAATAATCATGCCATGTACCGATTGTTGATGATGTATGGTTTTGACAGTAGATTTACGATATTTGGGGAAATTAGCCTGTCTGTAACGGTATAGCATGCAGAATTAATCTGACACATTCCAGCCAGATTGATCTAATTTAATTATTGTAAGGTCCGTTCTAATTACCTACCTGCGAAGGTTTACATGCAAACAATTAATAGAAGTTGATTTAAACAATACCTTAATTTTGATAATTCGCATTTTCAAATTTGGTGCCGTATTCAAAACATTCAGCATACGTATGGCGTTAGAGGATATTACAAAATATTTTAAATATTCAACGGACTATTCAACCAAATTTATATAATTTAAAAACGCAAAGGCGAACTAACAAACGAAGAAATATAAACACGCCAGAGAAAAGTCAGAAAGAATAATAGGAAGAAGGCACACACAAACAAGCGAACAAAGAAAGTCACGATAGCACAAACAACGAAGTAAAGCAGGAACAAAAGAAAGAAGGAATTCAACATCAAAGGACCAAGCGCGCAAAGCAATAATTATACATATAAAGGAATGAAGTAAGCAAGAAACACAACAAACCATAAACTAATAAACAACGCAACAGAGACAGGCTAGAATTATGTTATGATAAAACAAAAGAAGAAACAAATGCAGAAACAAACGAAACAAACAATGAAAAAATTTGATAGGGACATGAAGAAAATAATCCTATGGAGGGAAAAATGAACGAATAAACTAAGAAAACCGCAGAGTAACAAAATGAGGTTTAAGCAAAGAAAGTTACAGACAGCAGAGCAAAAATGAAGGAAAACGTTAACATATCTTGAAGTAACAGAAAAGAAAAAATTCAAACGAAATAACGAAAAAATGAACGCTGGAACAAATAAACACAGGAACAAAGGAACTAAACGACGCAATACCAAAGGAGAGGAGGGGCATAGAGCAAAACATCGAAGGTAACAAAGAATAAACGATGTAAAAACGAAACAAAGAAAAAGATAGACGTCTAAACAAAGGAATGAAAAATATTAATACTATTACAACGAAAACGTGCCCGGAAAAAACAGAAGAGGGGGAAACGAGTAAATAAAGCAATGTGAAGGAGAAATAATAAAAAACAAAACGAGTCGAAGACATTAAAAATGAACCTAATTTTTAAAAAACTGACGCAAAGAGAGAACGTGAAAACGAACAAAGGAAAAAAGGAGCGAATGAACAAAAGTATAAAACCAAGAAGCTAACATAAAAGAAACGAAGAAAGTTGAAATACATAAAGAAGGACGGAATATAAGGAAAACGAAACGAAATCATAAACGAATAAAGAAAAAACTTATGACCGGAGGAACCAATCAAAGAATTTTTTAATTAAGAATTCAGAAGAAACGAGACAGATTAGAAAATGTACTGGAGATGGAACAAATGACGGAACGAAATGATTTAAGAAGCTAATGTATGTACAAAGGAATATATGAAAACGTATAGGAGTAGACTAACAAGAAACAATAAAATAATGGAAGGAATAGATGCACAAAAGCAAACTAAGGAAGAAAAGAAAAAATAGAAGCACGTAAACATTAAATGATCGAAAAATATAAAAAACGAAAGAAGAATTGGACAAACGAAGAAATGATGATACGGGGTAGCGAAGTAACGAAAGAAAGAAGAAATGACGAAACATTTTAATCAGACAGAAAAAGCAAGCAAAACAGTAACGCGTAGACAGAACAAGTGAACAAGAAATAAACTGTAAAGGTAAGTAAGGAGTGAAAGAAGTAAACAACAAGGAAAAGAAGGAACCAATATACTATAAATGAAATTAATATGAAAGGGCGAGCAAAATTATAAACGCCTTGAAAGAATTAAAGAAAAAGACCAAAGAAACAGAGAAGTGTAGAATAAGCAAAACAAAGTAATATATGGAAGCACAACGAAATTACGATACGAAGAAACGGGAGGAGGAAATGAGGAAACTGGTTCAAACAACTAATATTTTGTAAGCTATAATGTTTAAAGCGTAGTTTGCATTGATGTGCCAGCATAAATATTAGTCATAGAATAAATAAGCACAACGGTTATATACCTAAAAAAAATGTTTTGTATAAATCCAGTATATTTATTGCAGGAAAGGCACGAACAAACAAAAGTAAAAAAAGGCACGAACAAATAAAACAATGAATTCATTCATGTTTGTTCCCTGCATTCTTTGTTTTCGGTGAAGATATCACTGGTAAACAAAAATTAACTTTTCTTGTGACATAGATGTTATGTAACATTTCACAAGAAAGCAGAAAATGACCTTGGATTTTCTCTATCACCCACACTTTATTTGCACGAAGTGTTGTGCGTTATACGGAAATATATCAATATCGGTATGTTCTTAATGTTGCACTTACTTCACAATGTGTTGCAGATGTTTTACGGCGATATTTGGTCTCTGGGGCATCACGGATGTCCAGCATTTGTATTTGCCTAGTTATCGCTTT
>JABXWE010036667.1:0-11695 GCA_014611495.1 Limonius californicus
ATATATTCCTATTGCTGCCTCCTCGATTAATTTTTCAATATTTTCCCATTGTGCCTCTGCACTATGTATATTGCTTCTTGATTTTTTAACGGTTTGTCCACTATATTTTTATATTTCTTCCCTCAAATACTTGCTTCCGTCGTATATATATATATATATATATATAACAGAAGATGGCCTCCAGTTCAAGTGTTCCTATCAACAATTCATTACATACATATATCATCAATTTTTTGCAGCGGTTGAGGCATTATAGGAAAATATAATAATTATTTTTGTGGCAATCTTTAAGGAAACATTTCGATATAGATTATCTGAAATTTCTTGAAACAGGATACAGACTGCCCTAGCAGAACGATTTCGCGTTCAATATCTCAATTCTTGATTGCGTTGTTCGGTTCTCATAGATATTTTAACTACACTACAGTGCTGTTCAAAGATTGCTACAGTTATCGGTATTTATTAAAAATTATATTCCAACATAATCAGGAATTCTCTTCCTACACCCATTTAAACATAATAACGTTAAATAAACCCAATTAGCTTTGCCTACCCGCCACCCATTTAAAAATGACGACATTTAAGGAAATTGTATCGTTTCAACATTTTTTCATTAAAAGTTTCAAATTCGCGTGCATGTTGTAGAAAATTACTTAATAGCATTAACCGCAATTTGAAGATAATCCCTTATTGTTTTATGTATACCCATTAAAATAGCTTCGAAGCAAACTCTAATAACCTCTACACTTAAACAAGATAGTTCTTCTTCGTGAAATAACGATTTTCAGCAAATAAATAACATAAGCGTGAAGCATTCACCAACAGAAAGCAGGAAAGGGTTCAATCTCATAACTAACGCATTACATCGATCTGAAAAATGCAATCTGTTAAATACTTAATTCAAACCCGAAAAATATGTGACAAGGCCATGATTACGGCCTACGAAATAATATCACACGCTGCGAAGCTCTTACAAAATCCTCATCTCCTTAAACAACTTGGCAAGCCAGGTTTTTAGGGAGGTAATGTACGACCCTGCAATTTAATATTTTCAGAGTGTTAGCGGTCCTGGATATAAGACAAAATCCTTTCTGGTGACCATAAAGATACGCCTAATATATTGTAAAGACATTCCACATAAAGTAGCTGACGTTTAGCTGGTTTTATTTTCATTATCTTTAAAACACTTCCCCCATGCATCATAGCTTGGATCCTGGGACATTTTAGCACGTTTTCTGTATAAAGATGCGTACGAGCGAAGACTCTTTTCATAAAACAGCATTAGGGATCAAATCCTTTCACCAACTGGGAAATTTTAGTGTGTTATTCATAAATATTTATAGGTATTTATTAAACAATTGCTATAGTCAGTCAACATCCCCATCGATTGGTTGTCGTTGGCTTAATAAGTAGTTGACATTTGACAGCTAACTGTTAAACGTTGTTCACAAACAGTTACCATGTTGTGGAATTTAATTTTATTCGCCGTTTCCCTGCAACTACAGAAAAAGCAATTATTTTTACAACTAATGCCATGGTATTTTGACGATTCTTTCAATATTATCGTCGCTAAATGATATAAAGTTGGTATAGAAAGAATTTGTGATGGAGGGTTATCTTGGAATTTGATATAAAACTTCTTGGAAAATATGGTACCAGACTTCCACATCATACCGTTGACTATAAACGATTCCAATAAATCCTGAATGGAAGTGTAAATTGTTTCGCGAGACTTTACCAAAAATTAGGTTACTAAAGATACTGAAACGTACCGCGGAAATTACTTAGCAAATAATGGAATAGGATCAATTTCCTCTAGAGTACATTATTGTTTATACGTGTATTACGTATCATGAAGTTACGTGAAGTTCTGAACTCTTCAATCAGCAAAGATAAACTTTAACATTAATAAAATTTGACTACTGAGAATGAACTACCCTACCATTCTGTCTCTAAACTGTAAGTATTGCCAATAATTTTGAGTAACTATTTATTGGAAATTTAAAGCTAATAATTAAAATTTCTAACTTAAAGTTGAAATGTAATAATTAAGGTTGTAATTTCTGTTTAAACGTTGCAGTCGTCGTATTAACAGTCGAAATCTAATTACATTTCTGTATCAAACTCGTTTCATCAAAAAATTTCGATTCATTATCGTGAGTTCTCATATTTAACGGTTTTAAAAATTAGAATAAAGAGCCCTCCCTAACTGTTAACAAATTTAAAAGTATAATATACGGAGAGTGCTTTATATGCAAAAGGAAACCGTACGAGGCAGCTCTTAATTCGTAATTTTCCAGTTCGTTTACAATTCCCGCGCCCATCTTAATGTCTAAGTACGGCTAAGCGTCGCAGACATATTTTATATAAGTTTTAGGATACGTCTTCATTTGTAGGGAAAAAGTCCAAAAGAAACTTGATAATTTTCTTATAAACTTTGCTCTCGGTGCTGTGCAGCAAAAATTTGGAATTCCGTTAATATTTATGACGCTCTTACGCTTCCGAAAGTGACAATTTATTGTACAACCACATCGAAGGTAAAATTATCAACTTTAGTAGCGCAAACTTGCTAATGTGATAATAATGTCGGGTGAAAGAAATAAATGACACTTCCGAAGCAGATTCAATTACTTTTCTAGGCTGCATATAAAAAATTATAACTTTTAAGTACTACACTCTCTTAGCATCAAAGTCATTACGAAAACAACAGCTGGATAGAATCATTTAATAATAATCAATACCACTTCAGCACTGTAAACGAATTGGAAGTTTCTGTTTTTATTACATACGTATATACATCAACTTTTCATAAAAATTATTGTGTTTAATAATTTATAGGGAGCACCCATATATAAACCATCATAACACAATAATAGTGAGCCACCATGGTTTTGAGTCTCTAATAATCAATAATGAAGTAGTAGTAGATTGTGAAGAGGCGTGAGATGTCCCATTTTACTAACCCCATGCTTTCCCTTGATCCTTACTATTCTCTTCTTCCATTTTTGCTCTTTCCTTTTCACTGAATCTCCTGACGTCCTACTAAATTTCGGGACGTCTGTCCATACAAGGGTACTTAAAGGGGATCGTAAAGTGACCTGACAACCAAAAATAATTATAACTTTTTACATTGACAAACCATTATATTCGTTTCACTGTTTTCCCCAGAGCTTGGTCCATCTACCACTACCTGAATACTGGAACCACTTAAAACACTTTAAAACATTTAATACGCAATAAAATAAATTGGTAACAGACTCTTGGTATTGTTCTATTTCAATGGCAATCCGATAGATCTTAAGAATACGGTTAGGTGCATTATGTTCTTAAACGATGGTCTGTTATACGGTGGAACAATTGCACTAAATCAATTTCCAAATGAGTCGTCAAAGTAGGTTGATTTTACGATGTCTTTGACCACTAATGATTTTTTGGATGATTTTTGACCTTATTTCAATCTTGAATATGTTGTCTACTATTCAAAAAACATTGCAAGCGTAAAGGTAACTTGTCATAGCTAAAGTGACAATAGAGAAAGCTAATTTTAGCTTATTTTGATTCATTTGATTCACCCTTAATTGTTCAGTGTAGATTCTAGCAATCAGTCACATCTGCACTTAACAATGTCTTAGAAAATGGAGCAAGTTCTCACTTTTGTTTCACATTCCTCACATAGCATGCTATCCTCAACACCTATTAAAGTTAAGTATCTTCTAAGTTTAGGGAGGCTTGTAAAAACTTGCATCATAAGGTTCACGGTTGGTCGGCTTTTCCCCAACAGCCACAAGTCTTGAATTTATTGGGATCGGCATGAAATGTTTAGGCAGTCTACATCCACTGTTTCTCCTCCACACATTTCTTAGTTTTGCGTGTGCCTAATTATTAAGTAATAACGTGATCTGCTTTCTCGCTATACCCAAAAATGATTCCGGTTCCAAACGGCGCTTTCCGTCTCCGTGTTAGGCAAGCCCATCTGCCTTCTCTTTTCCTCGGGCTCTACAGTGTCCCGGAACTCAGATCAACTTAATTTTCTTTAGTTTCGCAAGCTGTTCTGAAGCGTCTGCAAATTACTGGACGAGGGTGGACCTTGTTGTGGGTGCAGAGAGCGGCTTTAAAGCTACCTGGTGTCGGAGCAGATGTAAACCGTTCGTTCCGATCCAAACCCACTTCCTTTGTGTTAACCACCCCAGGATATCGAACACTTCTGCTAATAAAAACATAGTGTTCTTTCTAATCGCGTAGCATTTCTGTACACTCTGGTTCTGCAAGTAGATCTAAGCACCCGAAGAATCTCTGCCAGCTGACCGCGAGGCGTTTATGTAGAAAATAAGAGAAGTGTCTGTTCGTTTTTGGTAAGAAACACAGAGAGACAGAGGAAGCTAATACTTCTTTTCCAATCGCAAACGGTATTCTGCTTCCATCGCTCTGTATGCAAAAATGCTCCGCTCACTTGTTAATTTTTGCATGGTCTGCCATTTCTCCTTTATTCCGCCAACATCCTGCATTCCGCATTTTAAAAGTTCGCCGCCATTGCCTTTTTCTTTATCTAAGTACAAAAAGTTAGCAGTCTTAGTAGGCCCTCCAGTACGTTGGTGTTATCCTCATTGGACCACTAATCCCGCCGCAAGCTAGTCTTTGGACATTTGTTCACCTGACCATCGAGTTGTACTGAACTCTGGGTTTGGCCACTAACAAATACATCCAGTACAAAATGCTGGGAGTTTAAACTTCATCATTTTTCCAGCACCTGACGCAACTGCCAAAAAGCCGCTCGACTTTTATTATTCTGTCTACATATGACCACCAATTTCCACCAATCTAGGGTCACTCCTAAAGTACTTGACCTTCCGCGCAAGCGCAATGTTAGATTGGTTGACTGCATTTTCACCGCACCACCTCTCAATAATCCCGCACGCTACCTGCATTCTTTCGCATACGAGCTCAGAAATCGGCTGGTTATGGTCAGCTAGTCACCATAGGTGAGATACTACACCGCCTTTCAATCCCCGGTGTCCTCTTTATATATACCCATCTGACTAATACCTTTCGAACTTTTCTGGACTGACGGGAGTTGTAACCAGCTTAGCCATAAAGTTATAAAGACCAGCCCGTCTGCATATTGTTACGGTTTAAAATAGCCGAACACTATATTATGTGAGCCCGGATGTCCCCAGGTGTAGTAGCGGCTAGCTTCCCAGTGGAGAAGGTCGTGGGTTCTCAAAGAGGGATGACCGTGGCGCCACGTAGTCCACGCTACTACTAGGCAGATAACAAAATCCCAACGAGATAGACCACCGAATTCTCGTTAGGTCCAGACTATTCTTTTAATAAAAATAAAACACACAACTAGGCATCGGTAATTATGAATCATATATTCAAGGTAAACCCTCCCGAATTCGGTACCAAATTACCCCACATAACACAGCATAAATAACAATATTAAATTATGATACCGGCAATGGTAGTCGAAGTGAGCTGTGACATATAAAATATTATAAACCAACAACAAAGGCGAATGCTACCAATATGTAGCGTTTAATATTGACAATCATAAACTAAACTGCAGAAATTACATATATCACAATCTTCGTAAGCTAGTAGAGATAGTAACGGTAGCTCCGACTTCGAATCTTTCGACGTACGCGGCTACTGTAGTAACGTAATCGCCAATGTAAAGCCTCCACACAGGAGAATATGAGGCATCAGGGCTTCGCGATCACACAATCTAACCCGATAAAAACTCTCGACACCACGAGCCACCAGTTCCTTCCATTAGTAGCCCCAAAACGGCACCTATTCGCGCATTCGTTATATCCGGCTGGAAAACCGCGATTATAAATCACCACGAATGTGTAGTTTGAGGACATATCGATGGAACATTTAGTTCAACAGTTAAGTACGACACACGTCACTCTTTCGTGGCAGCTTGACCAAGACTCTCTTACACAAAATAACCTTTCCCCAGGCGTCACCCCCTTTTTCTAACGATGCGCGAAATAGCGTAACAATTGGTCTGCCTGTAATATCCTTCAATGGTCAGCTGATCACTACCAATGAGGTACTAGACCGCCCCTTATTACCAATGTCCACTTTATATATACCCATCTCACTAGTGTCGGTGGAACTTCCCTGGACTGGCAATAGTTGAAACCGTCTTAGTCATAAGGTTATAAGGATCAGCTGGTCTGCATACGCCTGCGCGTAATATCTTTCTACGGTCAGCTGGTTGCCGTAGATGAGGTACTAGACCGCCCTCATTCCCGATGTCCATTTTGTATATTACCCATCTAACTAGTACCGGTAAAACTCTCTGAACTGATGGGAGTTCCAACCGTTTTAACTATATCGAACGCTCCTTCTACGTTAAAGAACACATCAAGGGCCATCCTCTGCGATATGCATGTTAGTTCTCGTGTAAAGGATGTGTTAAATACTCTCTGAGATGAGTACCTATCAACAATCCTTTCCAACGTTTTCAGCTGAAACAGTGTAAGGCTTATCGCTATGAATGATTTTGCGGCTGGATAATCCTTTCAGCACGTTTTGGGTATGAAAACCATTCTAGTGAATCTCAATAAAGATGGGACTATCCTAACACCGCACTGGGCCTGTAAATTCTTCCCAACCAAGGTAAAACAATATCTACACCCCTCTGAGTTCATGTTGGAACTATTCCATCAAGCTCCGGTGACTTCTAAGGCATCGAACTCGATAATTACCCATACGATGGTGACATCGGTGACCGTTTTAGCGACTAACTACCAGTTCAGCTGTTGGCCTCTACAACGCTTACCTCTAACAGCAGTAACTAGAAACTTTTCTGTTTTGTGATTTGATGAAGCATTTGTAGGTATTACCTGTTTATATTTTCAGTCGCCAGTAATTATTGACAAGTACAAAGAGAGCATTATTTAACCACGAAGTTCGAATATTTTAATAATAAAATAATAGAACCTGATAATACAGTTTTGGTTTTGATTAAGGATTTTACCTGCATAGCTATAGAAAAACATTGTTTTGGTTCCCATATACGGTTATCTAGAATGATAATGCCTTTTCTTAATTAATCATTTTAATTATTAATTTATATCTCTTCTATGTGTACTTCATATGACCCAAATCACAAATGTTTTAGCAAAATAGCTCTTTATATACCTAGCAACATAACGGGGTAGTCGTTTAATACTTCAGAATCAAAATTACTAGATAGTATCTATATTATAAAGATTGAAGTTTGTGTTACATTTTGCGATATGTATAATTAAAAGCAAAAGAAAATCTGATTGTATTTAAAACTATTGTTATTTGGATTGAATACATTAAAAACCGCATCAAATAATGATTTAGATGTCCTACAACGACAAGTACTTTAGATGGAATGCATGTGTAAAACTCCGCAGACAAAAACATTTCTCTCAAATATTATCTCTGTTTGAGAAAAAGCGTGACACTGTAAGAGCTGCAGCAGAGGCGATAACCGTGATGATGAACACTGTATTTCATCACATATTGCCATTCTTTAAGGAACAGAACTGATAAACGAACACGAAAAACTATTTTGAAGCCAGTTCATTGGCTCGATAGGGTTAGCGGATCGTCGCAGCGAAGCGATTTTTTGTATTTTTTCGTGATACGTTATCTTTGTATTTTGATCTGACAAGCTTGATATATATATATATATATATATATATACAGTATACACGCATTGCTTTAATACACATAACAAAATAAAGTTAGAACCCAAAGAGGTCTTGTAGTAAGCTGCTCTGTGCAGCATGCAAATTTAATCAGATGAAGCAACGACGACTGTAACAGCAACTCATCCGTTTGAAATCTGAATCAAAATAGGGCACAATGGGGCTTTTGTTGTAAGAAGAATCCATTTTTATTCCCAGCTGGATTCACAAGCCAATACGTCTGTAAACTAACACGCAGTCCCCTGCCAGACAACTGAAACCACTTTTTCACAAACACTTGATACACGCTTTAACTATCAATCGATTCCCCCAAAGCATATTTGATTAATACATCAGTGAGGTAATTCGTAAAATTTCTGTTTGTGTTTCAACATATTTCTAGAAATTGCAGATCAAATTTAAATCTACCTGCAGTCATAATTCGCTCAAAAAAGTAAGCAAATGTAAATATAATCCAAAAACGAACGTGAAAGACAGTATAACTGACATACATTCTGACACATTCCAAGACAATACTTAATTCAAGAGTTGTGAAATAAAATGAACCAATGGTTGAAACCGAATCTTGTAACCACAGGACAGTTTTAGGTGTATAAATTTAATTTTGCTGTTGAGTGTGTATATTTTAGGGATTCAAATAAATAAATGTAAGCAGTTTGTTTAAAATGTAACAAATTTTAATAAAATTATGTTTTACATGTGCTCGTAACTAACTGAGAAATTCGGGTCGCATCTTGACCTCAAGAGGGTGAAGAAATACAGGGCAGAGAATTTTTAAGTAAGCGGGCGGATCGACGAAACGCATGTGGGGGAACGGCGAAATGGACGCTACATCTTGTTGCCTCAGCAAACTTGTATGTTATGTATATAAATTAGCTATTTAAATATACAGTATGTTCATTAAAAAAAAACTCGCAGCTTGCCATGGTAAATTTACGTATAGTGTACGTATAGCGAAATAACGAAATTTACTAATTTTTAAATCAGTACGTAAAATACGATTTAATTGGTAATAAAACAAATTTCCGCCTGTATACACTGGTATACACATGTTAGTTGATTTTCTGAACAATTTGAACTTTATAATTAAATAATAATTAGATCTTCACGTTTCATTTCCGAAACAGGTCGATTCCGAATCGCCTACCGTTAAAATGTATTCCTATGTATACGTCAAAATGTATCACATAACCTCGAAATGTGATTGTTGCTGTTGTCATTTATAAGTGACATTATGACTGTCAATTGTAACATATGCGCTAAGCCATACCTTAATAAAAATTTCAAAGCCTGCTAGAGTTTTTTTTAATGAACATACTGTAGTTAATCTAGTGCAGTAATGATTGAGTAATAGATGTTCAGGATGTAGAGCTGGTACAGTAAGATAAAAAGTGAACACTGATCTGTATAAATTGCTCCTGTTATTCTATTGTGAAGAGCTCTGGGATTTTGGTCAGGAGGTATGGAAGCTTGCGCAAGTACGGCTAGCTACGAAGTCTTTTATATCAATTGTAAACCAGAGCCCTAGAACCCAAAATTCTGTGTTATATACACGTGCTAGGCATTTATCACATGTGTCAAAAACACATAGATAGATGGCTTTCCTCCCTTATTGACCCTTTCGGGGTGTATGATTGCAACCGGTTTTCAGGTGTACAAATTGTATTATAACAGTTTTCCAAACTGTGGGGTACGCCCTTCCGGGAGGAAGGGGAACAAGGTCCTCAAATAGGAAGCGCAGCAGATAAATAGTAGAACAGAAGTTAGTATATTGACACTAATACAAAACATCTCACCTTAACGTTTATCATATTATTTTTTTACAAAAGATTGCAATGTATTTACTGGTACAATCTAAAACTATATAGAACTTACTGACAGTAAATTTTAAGAAACTAGTGACTTAAATACGATTGTTTTGCACTTCATAACTTGTCCAAGTTTAGTTCTAACTGAGTAACCGCTACCCTTAGTTCTCGTTCGATGTTGAGCCGGTTTATATGTTCAAATTTCATAAAAGCTACTGCAGACAAACCAGCGTTACAAATAAAGATACGGTATAGTCAATGGCAATATAATCTGCATAGATCTCTTGAATAACACTGGAAATTCCTCTTGCGAGTTCATCCAAAACTACCTGATGTTATATCAGTGAATTGTTCCTTTTCTTCCAACGATAAATCTGTATTTGTAACGTCAAACGAGTTTGTTATCCACTCGTATTTAGCCTGACGACTATCACTTTAGAAGGATCGTTTAAAAATTTTAGATAACGTTTTTAAATGATGTTCTATGCATCTAAAAATGACACATACATTTGTATGGCTTGACTTGTTATGGTTAATAAATGTTTTTAAATTTATAAACATTTCTGTATTTTTACTTTTTATCTTGTTTAACCAAAGTTCCAATTTTATCTGATAGTTGTAATATATGAGTATTACTTCCTTGCAGCTGGGTATTAAAAATATATAATTTGTCAAAAATGTCGGTCAACTAAGCCAGTTTCATTATGAACAGTTTGTCAACAAAATTCTCGACATCTCTATGATTTTCTTCTTTCATAAATGTATATATTTCCTGCCTAATCTCAAAGATCTGTTGCACAACTTTTCCACGTGATAACCACCGATATTCGCAATAGAGCAATTCTACTGAATGCTCAGGGCATCATCACACATTGAATAAATTAGTCTTGCCCTTAAAGGACTTGTTTTCATATAATTTACAACAAAAATTACAATGGCTAATACCAAATGAAGCCACTCCAGGCCAGAGTTTACTATATATTTATCAGTCATTTCAAGTGGATCAGCACCTGTAAATATTTTCGGAATTTCTTTGCAGAAAAGTCATCGCTTACAGATGCATTATCGCTTTAACAAACGTAGGCAAATGTGCATCTTTGATAATATTCGTTGCCTCGTCTGGCTGAATAGCAAATCATTTGTAAGTTTCGAAAGAAACTGTTCCTGCAGATACTTTTAATAAGTAGTATTAATTGATACTGGTATTTTTTGAACCTGTTTAGCATAACTATCTCAAAGCATTGTTGGGTCCATATCAACGACAGCAGGAAGAACAGATTTTTCCGCAATAGTATGACGTTTTTTGCACTTGGCTATGCGAAATGCAACTTTATAATATGCAAGCAAAGGCTTTTGAAGCAAAATATGTAAACACATTACACACTCTGGCGGTTGTTCTCCATTAACCGCTGTATTTATAAATCCAAAATTCAAATACTCTTCACTGTATTTTTTAGTTTTTGCTTTGAGAGTGTTGGCAGCCCTTTATCTACAGACGCAGATGTACTTGCACGCTCGTAATTACGTTTAGACCCCATTAAATATATTTCCACAATTGCAAAATATTTGCACAAACTTTAAATAACTCAGGTGCAGCATAACACAAACGAAATATTAAAGCGTGTGTTACCTATAGACATGCTCTCAAGCTCTGAGGTCTCTAGTGACAGTGATTAATAATAAGTAACATTCATAACATATTTCAATGATGTAAATTATCCACTGAGGGGCGGTAGTCCGCTGACCTCATTATGCTATTTAAGACATATGTACTATACAATAACTGTACCATGTATAACAACTAGTTTGTTGGTCTGGTTGAAATTATTTAAAAAAAACGAAATATTACGTGTCTACTCTCTGCTACGCTTACTACTAAACTAACCTAACTAAACATGCATCATGGTTTTATACGTTCTGTCCCCACTATTTCTGGCCCATTCTACAGCTCTCGAGAAAGTTCGAGATTGCGTCTTGCTAGAAAGAGGGACTTGTATTCTAATATATTTAGAAACGGGGCGGCGAATCCTAAAAGGTAAGGAAACGGTGATGTAATGGACAATGATGTAGAAGTTAACAATCATCCGAGTTCACCAATCAGATAGTTAATCATTTGATCGAAGTATTATCAATAAGATCGCTACGTCTCATAAGAGATCAAACACTCAAAGAAGATTATCAATAAACTGC
>JABXWE010036668.1:0-15800 GCA_014611495.1 Limonius californicus
CTTCGTTATCCATCCCAGGACTACGAAGCTGTTCCGGAAGAGTAAACTTCGTAACAAATCTGGCGCCCGAGGCAATCTCCGCAATTGCACGTAATAAGCAGACGTGCAATTGACCCCGTTAAGCCGAGTAAAAGTAAAGAGCGTCACAAAGTTGTAAATGAGGAAAAATAACTGACTCGGCTTTAGGAATTTAGTTTAAAAGTTCAAATATCCATTTCATTCAGGTGTAAATATTTATTTACACTTTTTAATAATATAAAATTACAGTAAAGAATTATAATTACATAACACGTAAATATACCATTTTTCTGGCATATTTGATTGACATTGCCTGGAATTGTCTGTCCAACTTTTCTGTACAATATCGTGGGAGTCGTACTAAGTTTCGTCTAAGTAACATATATTTCTATTTTCTTGGCGATATTTTTTGATATTTTGGAGATACTCGCGGCGCTATGCTTGTAATCTGTTTGATTCCATATTATGCGACACTTATTTATAGTTTTTAAGTTCCATAATTTTAATAATTCCTAGCAATGTACTTTCGGAACACTTTATTGCAGTATAATCTTCATTCAATCTTTGATTTAACAATTTTACCGTAAGCAAGCACATTTGATATGTATTTCGCCGAATGACATGTTCGGTATCGGTCTGCGGTGTCCACATTTTTAAATAAAGCAGAAATAAATATCTACTTCGCAAAGGAGTTCATCAACAACTGCTTTCCGCTGTTTAATATTATGCCATTAAGGCAGACAATAAGGCAACGATCTATTCTAATCTGTAGAAAAGTAACATATTACTCACGCAAGCTAATTCAGGAACCTAATTTTAATACATAGTTTACCAGGTTAATCATAAATAAAAATAGTTCAATTACACAGGGTAATATTAAATAGTGAAGTGCAAATAGATAATTTAAGCTTCTTTTTTGACTCACAACCCCTAGTTAAGCTCAGCTTCCAGTACAAGTAGCTTGTAAATCCTTCTTCTAAAAGTACCTTTTTAAAGCGGATAAAGTTGTAATTTAAAGTAGACTATATCAACCATAACGTGGTTTCAACTCAGTAAAGGCAGATCACAGAGCAAATAAAATGAAATTAAAATTTTTGTAAGTTTAATCTCATCCCAATTTCTTAATATGCAATATTAAGAATGCTGTTGTCTTTTGGTGAAGTACTTATTCGTTATACAGTACCTATGACCAAGACAATTTTCCATTTTCCAATTATCCTTGGCTGTAGAAAGTGAAACGCGCATCTTTACTTAAATCGTACAGTTTATAAAATTTACTACATTTACATTTACATAACATTTCATTGGCATTTGATAGTCATCCGTTATTAATACTATATCGTCTGCAAAGCATAGATGGCTTAATTTATATCCTTCAATGGTAATTCCTAGGTTTTCCCACTCCGTCATTTTCAATGCGTGTTTTAATACCGTAATGAATATTTTTAGAGATAGGTTTCTCCTTCTCTAATTCCTCTTAATATTGTTACGAACCCAGTTTCCAAAATTCTATATTAAATTATTATTGCTTCACAGCTGTTGTAATGTGATTTCAATTACATACACATGTATGTTGCAAGCAATGTGGTCATTTTAACTCAGCAAAATTAAAGAACATTGGAATATTAAATTAGGCAATGTGAAATAAGTAATACGCTTGATAAGGGAAATTAAATAGTAACCAGGTCATCGCCTATGGGTGCAAAAGGGAATTTATAAAGAGTACACTTGAGAGTTGAGGGGTAGTAGTGACAGTCAGTGCATAGTTGACAGTTGCCAGTAATAAGCGATTGAGAAAAGAAAATATCCCACCCCAGCAATGGCCTTATACCTATTCATATTTTTGTAAGTAGTTTAGCATAATATTTTAGAATAAGTTATAATTGTTTTGTAGCGCATAGTAAATTAATAAAACCAATCATTTTGTATAAGGGTAGTTGTTTCTCTGATGATCCCGGCGATAAGGACAAAGGGCTCCTTATCAGTTACAGCCCATAGGCGTAACAATATTTATTTTGTTAGTGGTTTTATGGAGTTTTACAGTTGTTGTGGAATTTTTGTATATTTGGTGGACGATATTGGTATATCTATGGTCAATTCTGCATTCTTTTAGTGCTTGTAGGATGGCAGTCATTTCGACGGTGTGAATGCTTTCTGGAAATCGACAAATATTAGGACTAGGAGTCTATTATATTCTATTGTTCTTTCAATTAGGATTTCAATACACTGCAGATGGTCGTTCGTTCCATAACCCACGTTTCCCTCTGGATTGATAAAAATCTGATTTCCTTTCCAATCTACTGGTGATTACTCGGGTAAGTACTTGTACAAATGATTTAAAATACTCATGGGTCTATAGTTTTCCAAAGTTTTTTTCGTCCCTTTTCTTGTGGAGAAGTATCGTTATTGAGTTGTTCCCGCTTGTAGATATAGTCTGATTTTGTAAATACAAGTTGAACAGTTTTCCCAGCCTATCGATTAGTGTGGGACCTCCCAGTTTTATGGCTTCTGTAACAATCCCGTCTTCTCCTGGAGCTTTATTGTTTTTCATTTTCTTAAGAGCGTTGTAAATCTCTGTTTTGGTGATATTTGGGATGTCTTCGGATCCTTCGTTCATGATTTTAAAAGTGCCTTGTTCTAGTTCTAAGTCAAATTGATTCCTATATAAGGTTTCATAAAACTCTTCCACTGTACCTATAACCTCTTGTCTCTGTTTGTTATTAGCTCTCCATTTTTGTCCTTTAGTTTGTCTATTTCTTTCTTAATATTCTCATACTCTTATTTTCTTAGATGGTATGCATAATCTTTTCTTTTTTGTATTTCCGTATGTCCTTTCTAATGGCATTTGACACGTCCTTGTTGATGGAGTTGCTGGTCTATATTTTCTAAGTCTTCTTCTGTCTTCCATTTTAATTTTTGTTCCTCTGCTAATTTTCTCTTCTTTCTTATTTCTAGCACATAACTTTCTGGCTGTGTCCAGGCTTTTATTTTCCTCTTTCTGGTCATTTTATTTCGCTCTTTGTTAATGCATACTTCTATAGTGTTACCATTACGATTTGCGGTCTGGACTCCTCCATGTGCATCTTATGTGGAGTTTCTTGTAAAAGAAACTATTCATTTGGAATAAGTGTTTTTCGTTTATTTCGTGAATACACTTATAATGGTGTTTTGGTTATTGCGTTTTTAATAACTTTTTGTTTGGTGTATGATCAAGAAAGACTTGTATTTATTTTTATATATATTACATATATGTTAGTTTTAGGATAAAGGACTTTAGCCCTTTGTGGGTATGTTGGCGGCATGGGCTCCAACATTTGCATGTCAGTTTCTGGGAATTTTTAAATTTACCGAAGATTTCGAATATTGGCTATAAGTTGTGTCATCGCCGCCTTTCAAAGCTGCAGAACTTCCAAGTCACACGTGCAAGCGTTGCTGATATGCGAGTTCCCATGTAGAGTGACGTCACATACCCCACTTATTTACATGAATTTTTGGTGTCCTAGAGTTTAAGTTTTGCGAGTACGTATTTGAAGTCCGAGATAAAAGGACATAAATGTAATTTTGATTTATGTACCTCCTTCATATAAATATATTTTGGCTTATGTATCTCATCTATCTTATTAAATCTGATAAGAGAAAACAGAGAAGGCTTATAATTTTATGGTGCTTCGACGAATTATTTATCATTCCATTCACCAGCTCCTATCTCTACTACACTACCACCTCACGAAAGCAAATGATTAATACTGTAATAAATAGAAATTCGAACTTTGAAGCTATGGTGGACACAGGAAACCAATTCAATCCAATTAGAAAAAATGTTTTGGTAAAAATAAAGTGGGTACTATCGGATTCTTTGTGACACTGATTTTTCTACAACGGTACATGTTTTGACGAAGAATGCAACATCAATGGAAGTTTATATAAGTCAAGAATTGCTGAGCCACAAGTATTATCTCTTTGTTTGCGTTCATACCCAGCCCTTCTCTACTGAGCTTCCGGGTGAACCCGGAAATAATTTACATTAAATTGTTATTTCCTCAATAGAATTTCATTAGAGCTTATGGTTTTTGAGCTTTAATCAGGCGTCGAAATGATCGGAAATAAACTGCTAGGTTGTTTATTGTTTACTAAAAAAATGACATATGTCGGTAATCAATACAATTGGACAACGGTGCACACATTATAAACATATATAGTTTTACAAACAATGTTCAAATACAGGGTTAGTTATTTTTTAATAAATACAAGCAGCTTTTAAGATTATTCTATATATATTATTATAGACACATAAACAATCTTACAAACACAATTGTATAAGGTAAACATTTTTAAAAGCACAACATAACAATTAGCATGTTATAAGCTTGAAAACGCTTATACTTATAAATATTTATCCTTACATTTACTTATACAATATATTACACTTGACATTCAAACAAAAATAAATTTTGCGTTCAAACGGTTTCTTTCTTTTCTGTATGAATCCTCCTTATATGTCCTTGCAGGTTAGACTTCCGTGTACTTTTATGGCCACACTTATTCGACTTAAAGGTTTTTCTCCCGTATGTGTTCTCATGCGACTTCGCAATCTATTCTTCTGTACACTTTCGTAGTCACATATACTGCACTTGTAGGGTTTATGTTGTGCATAAGTTCTCACATGCCTTCGCAAGTTACTCTTCTGTGCACTTTCAAAGTCGCATATGTTGCACTTGAAGGGTTTTTCTCCTGTATGAGTGCTCATATGCATTTGCAAGCTATTCTTGTGTGCACTTGCAAAGACACATATTTTACACTTGAAAGGTTTCTCTTCTGTATGAGTGCTCATATGCCTTTGCAATTTGTCCTTCTGGA
Source organism: Limonius californicus (assembly GCA_014611495.1). Lineage (NCBI taxonomy): Eukaryota > Metazoa > Arthropoda > Insecta > Coleoptera > Elateridae > Limonius > Limonius californicus. The sequence continues at coordinate 4,876 of JABXWE010036668.1, forward strand.
CACTTTTATAGGGACATACACTGCACTCGAAGGGTTTCTCTCCTGTATGTGTTCTCATATGCCTCTTCAATTTGTCCTTCTGTACACTTTTGTAGGGACATACACTACACTTGAAGGGTTTCTCTCCTCTATGAGTGCTCATATGCAATTGTAAACTAATTTTGAGTGCACTTTCAAAGTCACACTTATCACACTTGAAAGGTTTTTCTCCTGTATGTGTTCTCATATGCCTTTGCAATTTGTTCTTCTGTACACTTTTGTAGGGACATACACTGCACTTGAAGGATTCCTCTCTGGTATGAGTCTTCATATGCTTTCGCAAATAAGACTTTTGTGCACAATCATAGTCACATATATTGCACTTGAAGGATTTCTCTCCTGTATGAGTGCCCATATGCACTCGCAAGCTATATTTGTATGCACTTTCAAAGTCACACTTATCGCACTTGAAAGGTTTCTCTCCTGTATGTGTTCTCATATGCCTTTGCAATTTGTTCTTCTGTACACTTTTGTAGGGACATACACTGCACTTGAAGGGTTTCTCTCCTGTATGAGTACTCATATGGTATTGTAAGCTTCTCTTGTATGCACTTTCAAAGTCACATACATTGCATTTATATAACTTTTCCCCCGTACGAGTTCCAACACTTTGATACATGATACACTTCAGTGGAGGCTCTATTATTGCATGATCTTCATTGTTACTACAGATTTCAGCTTTGATATCTAATGCTTCATGAAATGATTCCAGTTTAATGGACCAATCATTATTGTATTCAGCATTACACTTTAATTCGGACGCATCCAAAGGCAATTCCGATGTTTGCATCTCTTCCTGTTTTACTGTAACACATGTGCATGCTTATATGTGGCTTATTAAATATTACATAAGTAACTAAATTAGTTCAAGGTGATTTTAAATAGACGCCCAAATTTTCTCGGTTTATAAATTAATAACAATTATGAAATAATTATGTTTTACCACATATCTTTAAACTACTAATATTTCGTAAATTTCAATGGAAGTGTTCATATTATTATGAAGGTTTTACATATGCATGGACTTATTGGCATGACAGTAATAAAAATTTTCAGATGTAAACCTTTATTGGTGTGCATGTATCGAAACAGTTTGTAGGCTTCTAACTTTTTAGCGCGCTTTACTGATACGAAAGTTGGACTGATGTTAAAAATGGTGCCAGTAAATCCATGTACATGTAAACCCTTTATTATATAGTTGCTACAAATTACATTGGCATGCACTGTAAAAATACTGAAACTTCGGAAGGAAATCTTCTTCTATTATCATTCAATTGCTTGTACGATCTAACTTATACTCGTATTTGGGTGTATAATGCAAATTTACCATTAGTTTCCAACACACTCTGAGATAATTCTTCCTTGATTTTGATTTGTGGCCAGTTATTGCATGTAGAATTTCTAAAATTTGATAGCAAACTCACACTAGGAACATCAGGTTTGACATCTTCATTCATGTCAGCTAAGGTATCCATGTTGATATGCACACGTTTTTCTGTATTAAGCAATTGTTCTCCTTTGTTATCTGCCCCTTTACTGATAATCCTAGGGGATATGTAAGTAAACAACTCAAATGTACCAAAACCTAATTGTTTAAATTAAACATGCGAATATAACCCACCTTTGTTGTAGAAACGCATAGGTAAGTCTAAAAAATGTTATTAGTGGCGGTCAAGTACTTTTTTAACAACACCTTGTTATCTAGTAACAATTCTAACGCTTCTCAAAACATTTACTTAGGTTATGTACTTCGTAGTTCGTACGGTGAGTGTTCAGACAAACTACTTTCGATCCTTATACATGATGAATCAAAGAATAGTGTAGAGTTTCCTTCAAGTTATATCGTTATTGCAACGAAGGATGACTGGTAATCCTAATCCCTGGGTATGGGTAACATTTAAGGAAATTGTAAATTCAGGTAAAATAACAGCCTCGGCTTTAGAAATTTAATTTGAAAATTCAACATTTTCAAATATACATTTTATTTAGGTGTAAATATTTATTTACAATTTTTAATAATATGAAATTAAAACATAGAATTATAATTATGTAACACAAAAAATATACAATTTTTCTGGCGTATTTGCTTAAATCGATTGGAATTGTCTGTCCAACTTTTCTGTACAATGTCTTTGGAGTCGTAGTGAGAAGTTTCGCCTAAATAACATATATTTCTATTTTCTTGGCGATATTATTTGATGTTTTAGAGATGCTCACTGCGCCATGCTTGTAAACTTTTTGATTTCATATTACGTGACACTTATTTATAGTTTTACGTTTAACTTCCATAAGTTTAATAATTCCTAGCAATGTACGTTCGGAACAGTTTGTAACTTTGCGACCATTTACTTATTGGGCCGCACGTTAATATTGCTTATATTGCTCGGGTAAGCTCATGAGATGTCCAGCGTTCAGTAATAACTACGTATGAAAGAAATGTATTTATTAATTAGCACTTAAAGTATGTACAAACTGTTAAATAAACTAAGATTCTGGTGTATAATAACTGTAATGGTAAATAAACGTAGATTCTTGGGTAGTTCTTGGAGTACTCTGTAGCTCCACTGGGTCTTCCTGGTCGGGCACGCCTACTCCGGATTGCTGCGGTCGATCGAATGCTCGATCGCTCCCCAAGATGGACGCGGTCTGGTCTTGACTGGACTTTAAACACAAAACAACTGAATTAAATAATTATTGTTTACTGGTGTTATTGCTGCCTCAGCGATTACGTTGAGGTAAATCGGGATAAACGGGTAATAATTAACTAATCTTCCGTTGCGGGGGTGCATAAAACACGCAAGCTTGATTAGAAACAGATGAACTTGAATAAATAGTTATAAATCGCTTAGTTCAACGACCCCGGTGAGCTCTCCACTACTGGCAGGCAATTTATCTTTAACAGTACGTATTCAGCTTGAATTCTGGTGACTTTATATTAAATATTCAAACAGGAACTTCTTATTTAAGCTTTCCTGGAATTCCCCAAAATACAACGGCGAAGTTTTGAATGTGTTGTGATTGTCGGGTTTAATTCAGTAACCTGTATTTGTACGGTGTATTTATGACGGGACGGGACTGAATGCTTAATTGACAAGACTTGATAACCTCGGCTCATAAATAATTTACTTTTAATTTGCAAATAAAATCGGCATACGTTCCACCCAGATTCGTACAGACTGTCGCTGGTACAGAATCTGTGTATAGCTCTGAACCGTTTGAAATTCTCCAAACGTAATTCAAATATTACAGCCGGTATTTATAATAACTCAAAATTGGGATTCGTGAAATTCCTCCACGGATCGAACCAAGTTCAGTTCAGGGATTCAAATAAGAATTCAAATAAAAGATTACAGTGTGCTTACGTCGCTAATTATTCACCAGCTCGGCACACAATAATAATTCGTATAACAATTACTTCTACCAAATATACTCCGATTCCAACACCAGTATACGTCTTATAAAAGTAACCATTCAGGGAAATCGTTCTACGGGATGAGCCAATAAAAGACCAAAGCAGGTTAATAATATTATACTCGCCAATTACACGTTCAAAACTTGATATTTCCCAAGCGGTTTCAAACAGCGAATGAATTCTCACGGATCCTCCCGGCGGTAGCGAGCCCCAGGTTGTCAAGCGTTGGGATCTGTAACTCGTAATATAAAATGATTAAAACTGTTTCAAACACTGGTGAAAGCACAATAAAATTACTTGTTCACTTTTAGGTAAGCACTCGGGTTAGTAAAAGCAATTTTACTTGACTGGTTAATTTTCAGGAACGGACTTGCAAAACTGGAATCGCTTAAGATTGCTCTTAAGGAAAACGGCGGAATATTTCTGACTTTGAATTGCTTCAAAGGCCAGGAAAAATTCTAAAGATAGATTCGAATGGCCGCGCTGGTGGTTTTATAGGGGTTCACTCCTACACTTCCGTCGTGCGCGCATCATCCCCTCTGTTCCGATTTTCCGGGAAAGGGTTATCTTCATTCTGGAACATCTCGCGTCACGGTCGCTTGCAGATGTGTGTTATTGCGGTCGGCCTTATCTCCAAATGTGAATTTATTCGAAATTGGTAATTAGATACCAATTATTCGACTTTCACATTTTGCACCCGTTACAAGTTTATTGCAGTATAATCTTCATTCAGTCTTTGATTTAACAACTTTACCGTAAACAAGCACATTTGATATGTTTTTCGTCGAATGAAATGTTCCTTATCAGTCCACGATGTCCACATTTTTAATAAAGTAGAAATAAACATCTACCTACTTCGCAAAGAGGTTCATCAACAAGTGCGTCCCACTGTTTACTTCTTAAGTTTAATATTATGTCATTAAAGCAGACAATAAGGTAACGATCTAATCTAATGTCTAGAAAGTAACTTATTACTCATGCAAGCTAATTCAGGAAGCTAATTTTAATACATAGTTTGCTAAGTTTATCATAAATAAAAATAGTTCAAATGAACAGGGTAATATTAAATAGTGAATTGAAAACAGAGAATTTAAGCTTTTTACTTGAGTCACAACCGCTAGGTAAGCTCAGTCTCTTCGCAATATGTAAAAGCAGTTCACAGAGCAAATAAAATGAAGGTAAGTACCTATAACCAACACAATTTTCCATTTTCCAATTATGCTTGGCTGTAGAAAATGAAACGTGCATCTTTCCTTGAACCGTACAGTTTATAACATTTACTTAATAGTTATGAAAGTTTAGTTCTCTTACTACAATAATTATTATTTCTTTAGAACTCCAACAAAATATTTGCTGATGAATACGTAACGTCACATAACATTCGCAGAAATTGCAATCTTCGTATAAGTTGCTTTAAGTAACACCTGGTAAAAAGCCGATACTTGAATTGCTTGATAAATCTTTGACGATTCCCATATAAATTGGTTTAAGGTCTTTAGTAAATCAAGCTCCTCAAGGTGCCTCAATGGTGCTCTTGCTTTACACCCAAAAATAACACTACTACATTTAAATAAATAATTGTGTTTAGAAGCACTACCTAATGGATATACACTTCGTTTCGTATGAAATGCACCACCCATTAAATACAAAGCTACGGATTTGAAACTTTGCTAAAATAATGTTTCATTATTGCGTATGAAATGATCAGGTTTCCATAAAGAAGATTAACAATTATAAGAAAACAATAAAAACAACGAAAGCAAATTTAACAATGTGTAACATCGCCATGAACAGCAATGCAAGCATTTACTCGTCGTGGCATGCTTTCTATCAAGTGGTCTATGTTCTTCTGGGGCATATCATTCCATATAACCTCAAGTTGGTGTCAATTCTGCTTGTTGGAGGTACGTTCTGGTAATGTCTGCATGAATGGAACACCGGTTCCAGGACATTATGAATATAGCAATGAGCATTTAAAGTGCCTGGGACGAACACAAGAGGTGATCTTCTTCCGAAACAAATCGCACCTCAAACCATTAACTCCAGGTGTTAAAACTGTATGGCGTATTTCAACAAACTCCTAGATTTCGTCTTTCTCCTCGATATCGACGTACCCTCCTACGGCCGTCATTTGCCCACAAACAAAATCTCGATTCGTCACTGAAGACAATGTCTTCCATTGCTGATTCCAAATGCTGCCGCTCTTGAAAGCAAGCACGCCTAACAGCCTTGTGATGTGCAGTTAAAGGGAGCCGTTGGAATGGACGGAACGATCGCAGTCCAAAAGAAGATATTCTTCTGTAAATTGTTGCCTTGACACGCGGCGGTGAAGAGCTCGTATACAGTCTACAGCAACAAACCTTGTTGTTTGAAAACGGCCTCGTGTAGCCATTCTTCGAAAAAGTCGATCTTCACAAACATTGCTGCTACGTGAAAGTCTACCAGCTGGACGATGTCGCTGAATGCCTTCTTCTGGTCAAGCGGACCATATTCGTGCAACTGTAGTGTGATCCCGATTTACCCTTCTACCAATTTCACGAAAAGAAAGTCCAGCTTCTTTCCTGCCGATAATTTGACCTCTATCAAAATCGGAAATATGGTTAAATTTCTACGTTGTCTTACTGGGGGCATTTTAAAATATTGATTCTGTCACAAAATGCAAGCAAATCTCGAAACAACTAATTAATGTTTATTAGATATTGTTTTGTTTCTAAGCAACAAGTTGATGAGAGACAGTAGACGAACACCACAACCTCTTGATTTTTTTAATGGAAATAGTGATCATTTTATACGCAATAATAAAACATTATTTTAGCAAATTTTCAAACACATAGCTTTATTTTTAATGGGTGGTGCGTTTCATATGAAACTGAGCATATTTGAAAGATTCACGTTACACTTACCATATCGATAAATGTAGATACCTACCTACTTTGTTGTGTAATAAGGTTTGGTTAAACTTCTTATTGTAAGCGATAAAATGTGTACTTCAATATGGAATTAAATAGTTACGAAGATTATCAAAGAAAACGAAAGAAAAGCTTACTTTACATTCTTTTGTTAAACTACTGTTTACTGTAACAATTTATATCAAATATTATTGTAACAATACTATTGCAATTTAGTGGAAGGTAATGGGGCGTGTGCTGCGCTACGTGCGCTGTTCTAAGGTAAGAGGTGTGGAGTGGAAATCATGGGGCTGATTCGGCAACTCAACCAATCTTAGAAGAAAGAAAATGAGTTACAACATTATAAAGTGAGATTTGTCGGATTACTTTTCTGCTTATAATTATGGTAATAGTTGGACAAATATTTTAAAATTTTCTGCGCATACTTTACTCATTAGATAAGGTTGAAAATTAGAGCCTAGTTTCGTTAGTGCACCAGGGGCGTCTCAAGTGGAAGAATTAGGAACTGTTTTCTGCAATATCTTTTACGCCCTTTTGTTTTCTTATATTTGACAAACAGACTTATTCGGTATGCAAAAACACCCAAAAAAGGTTAATAGTCGCTAAATCTAATCGTGTTGGAGATAATTCAATTATAATGAAAAATCTAGTTGCCGTGAAAGTTTGGACATTTTCCGTACTACCGGGTGGGCATAAATATCTGTGATCCTGGTAGCCATGGAATTAGCTACTTATAAATGCTGGTTAGCACTAAGTATCGTATATTTCAACTACAATAGTTATCTAGTATGTAGTGTAATAAAATGCAGGGTAATTTTTGGTTTTTATTTTTTTAGGTATTTTATAACAAATGTTGAAAATGATGACCATTTTCTGCAATGCAAAGCTGAACTCGCCTCCTTTTGCTTTCAAAAATATTCTGCAACATTTGTTGATCAATATTATTGCAACAGTCGACGATGGCGTCCCTCAGCTCCTCTAAATTGTTAATTTGCCTTTTAAAAACGTTATCTTTAATGTATGCGAAAATTGAAAAATCACAGGGCGTAAGATCAGGTGAACGTGCTGGGAAAGGATGATCTGTGAATCTACTAATAATTCTATTGCCAAACGTTTGCTTTATAAACTCCAAATTTTCTCTGGTTGTATGCGCCGTTGCGCCATCTTGTTGGAAATAGCTGTAATTGTTTTCATCGTCATCAAGTTCAAGTTCAAAGAAATTTGCTAAAATTTCTTCCCGGTAGCGTCGTCCATTAATTGAGTTATTAAAAAATATAGGCCTAATCAGTCGTCTTCTGGATACAGCTAGCCAAATACCAAGTTTTTCAGGATGAAGCAGTGTTTCCACATACTCGGCACTCCAAAAGCGAAAATTCTGAGAATTTGCATATCCAGATAAGGTACATCAGGCTTCGTCGCTGAAAAAGGTTCTATCCAGTAACTGATCGTTAAATGTTTGCTGGAACCATTGACAATAATTTAGACGTGTTGCAAAATCCTGAACATGTAATAGCTGAAATACAGAAATTTTATACGGATGTAATTTTAATTTAGATTTTAATATCTTCTGGCAAGTAGTTGTAGGTACTTCTGCTTCAGCTGACAATTTTCGTGTCGAAATGCGGGGGTTTTCGGTAATTCTTTCCTGAATGTCATCCACAATTTTTTGGTTAATTTGAGGCCTACTGAACCTTTTCTTTTTGTAACGCTACCGGATTGTCGAAAACGTGCCACAGTCCTATTAATTTTCCGTCGCAGAACATGGTCATCATGGTGGTAGGGAACTGAGCTCTAAATTTTTCAACACATGCTTCCATGGAATATACCCACTCATTATCATTATTGACACCATTTCTAAAATACGACTCAATTATAAAAATATCCTGTTCTAACTCCATTACTTATTGCAATCTGTCATAATTTTGATAGATAGGAATGTCAGTTTACTTTAGTTGGATTCATCACTTTTAATAAGCGATGTTGATTCCAAAGGTAACGTGATAACAGATATTTATGGCCACGCGGTATGTGGTTTAAATTCGTAGAATACATTCAGGAGAACAAGACGGCAAAAACTCTCATTTTAATAATGCCAATAGTCGACTTTCACGCACTAATCAGCAATCCTGTATAGTAGCAAACGTTTGCGATGTTGTATTATTAATTTTTAATAATGGGATAATTGAGTAACGAATTTGGTGGAAGTATGTGTAAGCACAATAGAAAGAAGAAGGGAATGGGGCATCAAGAATTAATGACAGAAAAGTATTTGTTGGATTAAAAGTGTGGTTTCATTGCTGGCATTTGCATAATAATATGGTTTTTATGAAATTGTCCCTATAAGTATTCAGCGAGCGTGGAGCAACACATTTGTTTATTAACGGTACGCGGTTAGACGCCACACTACGGCACAAATGAAAAGAAAACATTTTTAGTTATCATAAGGCTAACTATTGAGTTATCCTTTTCTAAGTTGTAACGGTTAAAAGTTCGACTGTATTTAGGCAACCCAGGTTTAAATGCAAGGTGAGGATAGATAACGCGTTTTTGGGAGAGCGAAAACAGACACGCGGGGAGACGGGCCGAGGAAGTCGAAAGAGACTGGTCGAAAGCGTACGCGCGGCTTTGCGAAAATATTAAATTTGTGTTTTAAAGATAATAATTATCGATTAATCAATTAATACAATATTAAAAAGCAACGAAGTGCATCAGAAAGGAAGTGTTGTGTGTCTAAAGAGATCCCAGCAGTCCACCTGTCAATCTGCATGAGATTAGCGAATCATCGTGCACCAAGTCTTATCGGCAAGTACTTTCTTGTTTACTCTTTTCGTGATCTGTCCGAGCGCATAAAATTTATGCATACTGTAATAAAGAAACTTGCATTTAAACAGATAAATCTTGGCATAATATCTGGGATTAAGTACTTTAAAATAGAAATTGTTCTAGCTTGTCTTTGCTTGACCCTTTTCCTCGTCGAGGTCCTCTCGGCTGGCGCCCCAAAAAAAAAAACAATACCTATAAAACCCACGCCCTCGCATCCGACTAATACAGCTGTCGCGTTTGTGCAAATGTCAGTAAATTTAACGTCACAAAGTAAACGGTGACCGTTAAATGCTTTTGGCACGTATTCAAATAAACTCACAACGGAAAAAAAAGGAAAATTTGGGAATATCCAAGAATCCCTAGAATGCTTAAGATTAGTCATAGGTGATTTTCTGTATTGCACTGTAGTCGCACTATACCGTGTATTTAGTTTTATCAAAACTAATATAACAGCTTTATATACAGGGTGTCCCACGACGTGAGGTCACTACTTCGTGTACGTAATCTTTAGAGCAACTATGGTTAAAAATTTTAATAAAGTTATGCCCTAAAATAAACCGTTTCCAAACGTGTTAAAGTGTTAAATTATTATTTATTAAATAATTACAATTTCAGAAAAGCCAGTATATAATATTTTTATTTTAGTTTAAATTCAATATAAACATTGTTCAAAATGACCACCGTTCCTCTTGAGACATATTCTGGCTCTTCTTAAGAAAGATCTGGTTGCCTTACATAACATATCATTGTTAATCCGAATTAGTTCTGCTGCCTCAAAAATGCGTCTCCTAAGATCTTCCACAGTCGCTGATGGTGTTTGGTATATCATACCTTTCATATGGCCCCACAAACAATAGTCTAAACAAGTTAACCCATTTGGCCCTACCGTCCTTTTAAAAGTACGGTGGGTATCCGTGCCCTCTATCATAGTACAGGTAGTAGAATACAGGTGGTGCCACTTTTCATCCATCCTTTAGTGTATTGAGAAGTATTGTGTACCGTGTGCTCGTGATTGTTATTGTTTGTTTATGTGTTATACACGTGTGTTTGCCGTTCTATTTATAGGCCTACTGCAATGGATAACTGGAGGTAAGTTAGTATAATTGTTATTAACATTTAAGCTTGTATTATATTATATTTGGGGACGTTATAGACCTATTAACTTATTTAGTACCATAACCTCAAATTTTTATTTAAATTTTGCAAAATATATAACAAACAAGAACGCCGTCCTTTTTAAAGGACGGTAGGTTTATCCACTACTATCGATAAAAATATGTTTTTCTCTTTTAGTTATTGGAAAAAGCCACTTAGTTTGGTACAGTTGCTGGAAGAGATAGAAAAAGATGACACTGCTGAGATTCCAGAGCAAATTACAATTTTTCCACCAGAAAATGCCAATGAAGATTGCGACACTGACGAAGATTCGGGGGATGAAAATTTTGTTGTACTAAACAATTTGCCTGGGCCGCAACTCAGGGCCGAAGTAGAAGTTCAAAGGCAAGTAGAGGAGTCAGATAGTGATAGTGATGATGATAAACCTCTATCATCATTTGTGCAACGAATGCCGAAACTGGTAAAAAAGTTTAACTATAAACAGAGCGATTTGGAAGTAGCGATTTCTGATTGGAAAGTTCCTTCATCCGTGCAAAACAATATTTCACCTGCTGCCACTTTTCAATTGTTTTTCGATGAAGAAGTAACAAACCAGATTCTGAATTTTTCCAATACATTTGCCCAAC
>JABXWE010036670.1:0-17277 GCA_014611495.1 Limonius californicus
CATATACAGTTGGCAACCTGTAAAATTACATTAAGAGTAACAATAGTTAAGAATTGCAGTGTACAATAATAATCAATCATAATAAGTACTGTCACCTTGGGCATGGTTAATTGTATTTCATTAGTGGAACAAATTTATTTAATAATATTAAATCTGAGGTGGGACACATTACTTTACCCCACAGTTCGCCAATTTCGTTAAACTATTTTAAATAGTTCTTTTATGACTACTGGATGTTCCTCTCTAGGAGCTATCAGAAACTTACTTGAATGTTTACTTATTCCTTCATTACTACTTTATGCGTCACTATTTTAGTACTAGTACTTCAACACGTGCGCCGTGCCGATTTGATTTTTAGTTGTCATTTTTATTAAGATTAGATTAATGTTTGGAAAATATGTCTAAGGTTATCTGCAAAACGTTTTAAGCTATAAATATTAGCGCTCTTAAAGAGATATTTCATATTCACAGACGAATCGTTAACAGAAATGTGGTTAATAATTCTAGCAAGTGTTTTCGTTTGCCTATTGTATTTTGCAGGGATTGCACCCTACAAGTACTGGAAAGAAAAGGGTGTGAAATATGTGAAACCGCTACCCTTTATTGGCAATATGGGTTCTGCCCTTATTCAAAGGAAAGCTTTTGTAGAAGTACTTCAAAGTCTTTACAACTCCTATCCCGATCAAAGGTAATCTTAATATTTTATGATTCCAAATAGTAAAAATAGTTTTTCTTATAAGGTACGTGGGAGTTTATCAGTTTCTTGCACCGATTTTAATACTTCGTGACCCTGAATTAATTAAGAAAATAGGAGTCAAGGAGGCTGATTCTTTTGCGGATCACCGATCGTTTGCTCCGGAAGGTGTTGACCCCCTGTGGGATAAGAACCTTTTTGCAATGAAAGGTAAGTGCTTACTAATCTATATACAAACTTACTCTGACCAGGAAATTATAGGTGGACCAAGATGGCATGACATGAGGTCCACCCTCAGTCCTTCCTTTACCAGCAGCAAAATGAAGATGATGTTTGTTCTCATGCAAGATTGCGCAAAACAATTTATCAAATATTTCCAACAGCAAGAAGGCACAATACATGTAGAAATGAAAGATGCCTTCACAAGATATACCAATGATGTTATAGCTACAACAGCTTTTGGTGTCGATTGCGATTCAATGAAAAACCAAAGCAATGAGTTTTATTTGATGGGCAAGGATGTCACTAATTTTACTGGCATAAAAGGATGGAAGTTCTTATTAAGCACTCTCAGTCCAAATCTAATGAAGGTATGTTAATAGAAATTATTTAGTTCTTAGTTTTTCCCTTATCCCTTAAAATAATGTATTTTAAATTTTAGCTACTGAGTATTGGTATGTTTTCTAAGGAAGCCGGCAAGTTCTTTCGAAAATTAATAAAAGACACTTTACGAATACGCGAAGAGAAAGGTGTAGTCCGTCCTGATATGGTTCATCTATTGATGGAGGCAAGAAAAGGACGGGCGAAAGATGACGATTCAACCAATGGAGTAGTTGATTCAGGATTTGCAGTTGTTCAAGAATCAAATACTGAAAAATCCTCAAAACCACAAAAAGCGGAAATAACAGATGAAGATATAACAGCACAAGCACTAATTTTTTTCTTAGCTGGATTCGATACTGCTTCAACTTTCATGTGTTTTACTGTTTACGAACTAGCTCTAAATCCAGATATACAAGAAAAATTACAGAAGGAAGTTGATAAAGTGTTGCAAGACTGCAAGGGAGAATTTACCTACGAAGCACTGCTAGGAATGAAATACCTTGACATGGTAGTTTCAGGTAACAGTACCTTATTAAATTCTTCTGCATAGAAATAATATTTTAAAATGCCCAATAGAGTCCCTACGGAAATGGCCACCAGCAATCGTAACTGACAGAGTAGCAACAAAATCCTTTACACTGGAACCCGAACGACCAGGAGAAAAGCCTTTAAAGTTAAACAAAGGTGACATTGTATGGATTCCAAATTACCCAATACACAGGGATCCAAACAATTATCCAAATCCAGAAAAATTTGACCCTGAAAGATTTAGTGACGAAAATAAGGCCAATATAAACCCCTATACCTATGTGCCATTTGGAGTTGGTCCCAGAAATTGCATTGGTAAAATACAAATTGTACTTATATAAATTCTGTTTGATTTCACACATACGTATGTTTAGGATCTCGCTTTGCCCTTCTTGAAGGAAAATTGGTGCTTGCAGAAATTCTAAGCAAATTCGAAATTGTAGCCACTGAGAAAACACCCGTACCCTTCCATTTTGATAAAAAGACTATCGTTCCGCAACCAGCGAATGGGTATTGGGTAGAACTGAGACCAAGGAGCAAATTTTAGCTATTTGCATAAATGAGAGAGAAATATCGAACGATATTTAGTTAGAAAAAATTGTATATAATTTGTTAATGTATTACCAAGTAAAATAAAAGTCGTCTAACAATGTTAATTTCTGTATAAACTTCTTTAAGTCGGTGGCAAAATTTCGATCAATACACGTTTCCTTTAAGTTAGTTATATCTACAAATGCAAAATGTTAAAATTAATGTCATAGTAACTAAACTACGAAGAGATATTGAACATTAACAACTATATCTGCCATAAATTTAAAAGGCAACGTCAGAAGGTCAGAAGGTTTCGCATGCCATTGGTGTTTTTGAAATTGTAAATTATTATGGTCCACCTTGTATATACATACTGTACAATGGATTTTGTAAGACAACCACAAGCGGCTAAAATATACCAAGCACACTAGAATAGGAAGTTGCTAGAATAATTGTAGACGAGATGGTGAAGATTCTATTAAAAAAACAATTTGTTACAACAAAGTCTTCTGAAGTTACTTGTAAAGCCTCATACACGTAATCCTTTAAAAACCAATTCCTACTTATTCCTAAGCCTGCTTTGATCATATCTAAAATAACGCAGTAGAAGTATAGTCTTAATTCAATCTAGTTTTCTTCCAAAATACATTTCACATATTTAATTGTTTTGTGAATTATTTTCTATAATTCATATGCTACAAAAGAGACGTAAGAGGTCGTTAACGGCGGTCCCTCTTTATTTCGCAAAACAGACGAACAAAGCCTTTCAACGTTTTTAATGTTTAAATTTAAATCCCATCTGAAGACAATTCCAAAAATTAAATTAATTAGAGGTTGGCAGTGACCCTTGTAACATCCCCATTGCAATCGTTTCGCGATAATACTTTTTTGACAGTTACAGTTACGATGTCAAAAAATTCTGTCAACGAATGAATACAAATTCGACCGAAATTCTTACAAGATGCGAGTACAATAGGGCGATCAATGTATTTATATAAGTACGGTGTTCGAGCGCTCGAAATGTTTTAATGATGGGAGAACTCGTCTAGAACATGAGCCTCATGTACGACGAGCTGCAATCTTGGTTAATCGTAAAAATGAAGGTAAGTTAATGTCTTTGTACAGCGACACAGTTGAGTAACAATTAATCAAATTTACAAGAGCTTACACATTAATGGCCGGAGGGTTAAAGACGACATAAAGAAACAAGTCCCAGGGGATACTGCAGCGATATGAGGCGAAAGGAGATGGATTTTTGGACCCAGTTGTGACAACGAATGAAACCCGGGTGCGTTATTTGTTTCGTGAGACAAAACGTGCAAGTATAAGTGTTGTCACAGTACGTCTCCAAAGGCAAACAAAGCCAAAACTGTGATAACAAAAATTAGTTTGGGATTCTCAAGGGGTGCTGTTTGTTGGTTTTCTTACAGAACGTCGACCAATGAATTCAGATTACTATTCGACACTTTTCTGCAGTAAAGGAAATTAGGCGATCAGCAACTAGTGGAAGGGAAGACGTTGGTTTTCTCCAAGGCAGTGCTCGCCATCGTACCGCTGCAAGAACAATTGAAACTATAAGCAAACATCAGTGAAACCTTCTTCCTCTTGCACCATAACTTACATATTTGTTTGGCCCACTAAAATAGCTTTTATACGGGAAACGACTTTTCCCAGGAGGTAGGTACTACCGAGTTTCCAAATCTGTGGCACAAGTGCATCGTTAGGTAGAGAGACTACATCGACAGGTAATATAGTTTTCATCGCTGTAATACTGAATATCCTTTCTTATAAATAAATTTCCGTTTAAATTTGAAAATTTTATAATTATTTTAAACTATTGTCTAACTCACATAAAACGCTTGATGCTCGCTGATTGCTTTGAACATGCCTGAGAACATAATACCTAATAGGATGTTGTCATGTGTCACAACATTTTATCTCTACTACTCCCGTCACAGCATGTTTAACAAATAAATAAATAAGACGATTGTTATGTGATTTTTAAAATTTGCCGCACACTTAAATTAATTCCGTAATTCGTTAGCCGCTTCGTTAGAATTAATAGAACGTTATTTTAATTAGGTCTTATTTTCGGTATTTTGTTTTGTCTTTCGAAGTTCGAAATGTGTCAACAGTTTCTTTGTGTGAAATCTGCAAGCTCTTGTTTTCTCTCGCGTTTGACCTCTGACGGTTCCTAGAATTCACGCGTCATAAGATTCCTTCTGGAACTTTTTCGTAAGATTTCGTCATGTTGTGCAACCTTTTGAGGGGAGAACTGGAGGTCCCGTTGCATTTTGGGTTAGTCCCGTTCAGAACTCGGTGGGCTCCAGTTGTCCGAAATCTCCATCAAGCGGCAACTGTATTTACGTAATATGTTGCAGTGCCGGCTTTACAGTTTTTTTTGAGTGGAAGTCAGACCCTTGAAATTGACGGACGCGACTTGTTAGAGAGTTTCTTTTCCTTCGCGGCGCCCCTGTTAAGTATCGTAATACCGTGTGCTGTGGAGCACAATCCAATCGACGTAAAAGTCGGATAAAAAAAAATTAACAGAGGGTTCGCCTTGTTGTTGGACAATTTGAGTTAATTGCTCCTGTCGAATTCAGTTCGGATCTACGTGAAGTGAAAAGTGTTGTGCCTGAAATTTGGTTGGTTCCGTTGTTCTCGAGAATTTCCCTTCTGTCTGCCCATCACCTGACATCGCTGAAAGCAGTTTGGCCCTCAAATAAAGCAACTCAGCAGTGGGGTTGCTCTTCTCGATTATTCGGATATAAACGAAGTGACCATGGTGCCTCGTTACCCTCTGGTATTTGAACCCTGCAAGTGCTGTAGTAAAAGCTGTTGCATTTTCCCCGATAACTCCTGTCTGGCATCGCCGAAGTCAACATCTCCCAGGATCAACCATCCCTTTCTTTCCGTTTCTACATGGATTCGACACCTTGATCTTGTGCGAAGCCTTCTCATCCATGAAAGGTAAAAACTACCAAGTTTTGTGCTTGTGGAAAGTAACTCTCGGCTTGGCACGCGTATCTTGCAAAATTCAAACGTATTGACCTTTTTTTGTTATATTGATAAAAATATTAACAGTGACCTGAAGCCACTGTTCGTTTTGTATTAATTATATACAGACGCTAATTTTATGCTATTATTTCTGTAAACTTGCGCAACTGGGCTACGCAGTTACTGAAACCATTTAAATGTAGCGTTGGCACCAGCGGCGTAGAGTTGTATGCGAACGTTCGAAATTATTACTGTTTGTGTTCTACGTTATAAAGTTGCCTCTCATTGCGATATATTTTTTTTATATGTTCTGTGCCATTTTTGATAGTTCATTATATGTGTGTTAAAATTCCGCATGTCTTTTATTACTGTGTTTTAAAGTACTTGTGTAAGGATTTTGCAAGCTTTAAGATTTAGGAAAAGCACAAAAGAAAGTGAGTTCGATTCCCGTAGCTGCTGGCTCTCGGCCTTCAGCGAGGACCTACAAAATCAGCTTGATTCGGAAGGTGGCGCCCACTTATTTCGACGCATCCTGTACACAACTTGAAGCATTTTCTCTAAGCGATTTTTACGAACTCCCCCTACTCCTCTGAGCAAGCCGCTGGCCTTTACCATCTTTTTTTGTTTGCGGGTCCAAGAAAAGCACGTTCGGCCGTACCGAAAATTTCTTAGCACGCCAACGTGCGATTTTCTCTGTCCCATAATTCTCGTAGCGAGAATCGGCTCGTAACAAATTTGGCGCCGCAACGTGAAACTTTTTTGGCCCGTAACACGCTACCCATAGGATCCAAATGCTATTAACTATAGCAGGTGTTTGGACAAACGTACAGCCGAGGAAGTGTTAACAAATACAAATGGTGAAGAAGCGAATAAGTTTATAGTGGGCGAAGATAATTTAAAAAAGTGTCAAGAGTTTGACAAACTAGAAATACAATCTGAATATTACTTTATGATTTTTAAAATGTGGAAAATGTTTCAAACTAACACCGACTCTAGCAATGCTGATATAGAACACGAAAATGGTGATCATACTAGTATAGAAATTGACGTATCTGAAGCAATAAAAGTAAGTAATAATAAAGAGCATTTCGTAAAAGATTTTGAAAACAATAGCATGACGAATTCAGCAGATTTAGATGTAGAAAACCTTCCAATAATTTTTACTGATTTAAATGCAGAATTAATTACAGAAGTATGACCGGCTATATCTTCAGACGAAGTGCATCTGGACTCCGAAAGCGAAAAAGTAAGAATGGTTGTGAAATCAAAAGACTCCATTTCCATAGTTGATGAAGAAGGTTCCTGTACATCACCACACGTAAGTCAAACTGATGAAAACGCATGCACTCCACCGAGGTCAAACGAAGCATCTGGACTATACTATTGACGATATTCTATTATGGCCAAAAACAGCAGTCCGGAAAGGAAAAAAAGGTTGAAAGAGTTCCATTTGTAGTTACTTGTGACTAATTGCAAGAAATTCACAGAAAGGAAATGGTCGACAAAATAGATAAGCAAAATGCTGCGAAAGAAAGAAAACGGATACGATTGGAGAATAAAAACAAAAAATCAGAAGGCAGCCTTCCTGAAACAATGAAACAAAAGAAGGAGACTATAATGAAGAAGAAGAAAATTGTTGAAATCAAAACAATAGAAAAAGTAAAAGTGATAATAAATGAAAATAGAAAACCTATAGATTACGGCCTTCCGAAGAAAGCACCGATAAATGTTATCAGGGAAAATGCTGAATTAAAGTAAGACAGACAGAAAAATATTAAGATTTTATCCTGTATAAAGATCTTTCCCGAAAATTATGACCGTGTAGAGTTGATTCATAACCTATTCCCTACAAATATATTAAGCTATTGTTATGGTCATCTGATTGTGCCGCTCCATCTGGATTAGAGCAATATTTTAGTTGCCGCTCCATAGGCATCAAATTGTTATTTTAATCCCATTTTTAGGTTGATTACAGCTTTCGTTATTTTCTTAAAATTAAATTTATGGAAGGCCACTTTTCGGAAATTAATCTATCGTTTGACATGTTTGTTAACGGCGACCAAATGCATTTCCTAGAACTCCTTTCGTCAACAATTCCCAGATATATTGTTTCTCGGAAATCGCACGTATCAATTTTGTTCTACAACGAATTTGGCTTGTGTAAATGTTTTGGAGCAAGGGGGAACTCCAGTAGACGCTAGACTTTGGAAACAGGCCGACGTATGTTCTGATCACGGATTTCTTCGCGGCTCATCTGCTAATTGGATTTTACCGTACCGTATTTCCACGTTAGACAAAAGAATCTCGACTGAGTCGGATTATAAATAAATATTAGCAGAGTGATAGCTTTGGTGCAGAACAGTCCAGTGTAATATTGTTCTTTCGATTTATTCGGATACAAGCGAATTCAAAACCCGAAAGTGTGGATCTTGGAGCTGTTGTTTTTTTTTAATCGTCTGAACCCTGTTGGAAGCAATCTAATCTCCAGGGGCGTAGTAGCGAATATTTCGTTCTAATGTTTCCCGAAGGTCATCGTCTACCTTTTTTCCCGGACCGGAAAACACCACAGACTGTTTGTATAACTGGTTGTATAATTTATAATCCTGTTAGAACAAACATTAACATAACCCACTTTAAAATTTCAAAGCAAAAAATAGATTAATAATATTATTGGTCACAATCTGCTTAAGGTGTCAATCACTGTATGGTTTACCCTAAGTGTCATGTCAGATCCAGAATTACTGATATTCACCTTGGGTCAGTTTTGAAAGTAATCACTGGGAACCAGATTTCCCCCGAAGTTGGAAAGATAGTAGCACATAAGAGATGCCAAGTGTCAGGGGGAAAAAATTAATTTTAGCGTTGTTCTTGTTCTTTTTTTATACTATACTTTTTGAAATAAACCTGCGTTTCTATGAAAATCGAAATTGTTGTTTTTTTTGGCGGTCCACATAAACATAAACCTTTTAGAATCTATTTAGCAACATTAATGCATAGCGAAAGAACTCGTATAAAACAAGGTGTAATTGATGGAATAGGACTTAAATGGCTCGTTGGTGTCCCCGATGCAGATGACGCAAAATTCTATTCAGACTCTATCGAATCCCTAATAGCGGATCAGAAACAAACCCACGCATTAATGTAATAACAAATAAGACTCATTTCATCTACTAGCAATAACTTTAACAACTTTGCAATTCAACTAACCAAAAATACATTAGAAATGAACAAAAATGTAGAATTTAAATAATTTAATAAATTCATACTCAGAACTTCCAAAGTTGAAGAACAGTTAAAATTTGAAGCGAACCTTAGAGCACACATATTATCATTAGTGGAAATGACCAGACCTTCTTTATCCCCAGGAACTGCTAAATGAATTAATGATAATTGGAACAACATTCACATTACCCCTAGAAACTACATTAGAAAGCTCTTACGCATATTACAAAATTATAAAAGTAAATTCCTTCATACGTAATAACATTGTTATGTTCGTTTGATTTTGCGCTTCTTACGGATTAAAGCTTTATTTTATTGGGCACTCCCTAGCCGATTACTATCTTATTATTTCCCGAATACAGTTTAATGGACGATTTTTTTGTTATGCTGTAGAAATGCCGATGAATATTTTCTCTAAGCGCTTGACCGTGAATGTTTGCTGGGAATTTCTTGACGTAGTCCAACGTGTTAATTGTTCTAAAATTCTTGCAACATATTTCCTCATATGGTGAAATATTTTCGGCCGATGCATATTGGCATTGCGTTTTCTCGTGAGTCGACTTTACATCTCCGTTCGACCCGGTTGCTCGTAGAGATCTCAGCGCCGATGAGAAATACGACAAAAGTCAGCGCATGAACGTACGTGGTTTTCGAGTCCCAGTTTTATGGAAGCACCTCTGATAAATTAAGATACCGTATAGTTTTCTTTCCTGGGGCAGAAGATTTCTCGACTTCTGTCGGACTAAAAATATTAGCAGAGTGTAAGCTTTTTTTAGAGACAATTCAGTGAAATTGTTTTCCCAACTTGTGCCGGATTAAGGCCTTCAACCCCGTGACTCCCCCACTGAGCCATTGCAAGTGATAATCCCGTACAGCGGCGGATATTCTGGCTCCTGAAGTTCTTTTTTATCTTCGAAGAAAGTTTTGTCCCGTAACATTGTCTCCATCGCGATCCAGTCTTCAGGGGCGTGCCTGCGATTTTTGCCTGCTTCTTCAGGACCTAGGAACACCCCAAATTGTGCCTCACTCTACTCTACGAAGAAAACTAAGTTAAAACTTGCCAATGTACTATACAGTGATTGTTTTCCCCTGGTTACCGGTGACTTGTTGGTAACTAAGAAATAGAACAGTTTAATTCCCTTGAAATATTAAAAGCGAGCCAACTTCAGTTGCTCAGCGTTTCATTATTCCTTAAGGCCAAAGTTTAATTAATTCTGTAAACTCGAACGTCGCTAGCTACATAGATCTGTTCGTTAAAGTAAATATCGCAAGCCAGGGGCGGCGAACTCTTCAGTTTGGACGTTCAAACACTCCTATGAAAGAGCGAGATCTAGGACGCAGGTTTCCAAGTATCTCTAAGCACTGCAGCCATCATTGGCTTATTACACACAGTTAAAATGTAGTACGATCTTTTATTCTGGTGTATTTTATTGTGTGCATGAACTTTGCAAGCTTTATATACAGAAGGAGGCACAATAAAGGTGAGTCCGATTGTCGTAAGCTGCTGGCTTCATGGCCTTCCACAAGAACCTGTAATCAGCTGTGATTTGGAAGGTGGTGTCCACTAATTTTGACTTACTCTGTACACAACAACGTAAGATTTCCTTCCCTTAAGCGTTTCTCGTGAACCACCCCTATTCCTCGGAGTTAAGCTGAACGCACTTCCATCTTTCCTGTTGCGGGTCGACGAAAAGCTCGTTTGGCCCGTAACAACATTTTCATCGTAAAATTTGATGAATGCCATTAGTCAGTTCACTTTCGTATGACTTGTTCCAAATTTATTCACTACCAGTTCCCCATTCAACAGAGTCAAATCTATATTCCTATATGGAACCAACAAAACCCTATATCCCTATTTCCGTCACGAGAACGGATTACTCATTACTAAACAGCCTACAAGAATGCCAAGAATATCTTCCTAACAATTGGCTATGTAAAGAAGTCTCAACTACAAAAAAAATCGATTAACCAGTTTGTAAAATCGAGTTATTTTCTAAAATACCTACTAAAATTCCTAAGTCATACATTATAAAAAGCATGTATACTGATATAGAATTGTGGCACTGAACTTCATATAACCAATGGCTTTACATCCTTTCCAAAGCGACAACTCTCAATATTCTATGTCAAGAGACCATCCACAGCGATGATACCGTCGCAAGAATGGGACTCTTGAACCTGGAGGAAAATTGCAAAGTTTATATGGATCATGCTATATTAGAAGTCCATTCTTTCCAAGGCTCCGCAAACATCACCAACAAAATTCTGCTCAGCGGCATAACAGAAGACAACTGTTTCAAATGTAACAAGAGAATCCATAAAATTACCAAACAACATCAATCTTGATGAATTAAAATTCGTATAACATAAATTGGGTCAACTCGATGAAATCTTCTAACAACAATTCAACAAGCCTTTTAACTTCAGGAACTTCAATTGGTTCACCTCATTATTAACTGTCCTTGGTGGAATATTTACTTTAGCGGTTGTCTGTTACCAATAAAATGATTTGGTATTATTAATATTTTTAGAAACTACCTATGCTGTATAAAGGAACCATGAGATCCAAAAAGCAACTGGAAAACAGCTTGTGCCATACATCAACATCTACAATCAATCTCATACCAGAAATCTTAGAACGACGGTTCAGCCCTCCGCGATGGTCGCATACAACGCCGAAATGGAACAGCTTACTCTTCCCGAGGAAATTTCAGATTCATCTCCAAGGAGAAACTCTACCCGCAGTTCAACCAAGTTCGAGAGCACCAGACCCAACAAATAAAAAGTTATTAATCAATTATGAATTAACCATTTTAAGACATTTTAATATTACGACCTATTTACTCACATTATCTTAGTTTAGTTATACAATATTGTATTGTAACCTTTATAAATACGAGGGTAGGCTGAAAACTAATGCACACATGCTTGTAGAGCGCGAACGACATAACCTTCAGAAGCGCGCCAGGTTGCATGTGAAAGTAACATTCCCCCTCAATAAGCATGCGCAGGTTTGAGGTCGTTGCGTTCATCCAGTGTATTTCGAGAAGCGTGCTGTTATCGAATCTTAACTGCTGAAAAAGTGACTCCCACTGAGATTCATCGTCGTTTAAAAGCTGTTTATGGTGACGATGCTGTTGATAGGTCTACTGTAAATCGATGGGTAATAAAATTTCGTGGTGGCGAGCCTGGAAAAGCCATAATTGTTGATGACACACGCAGCGGACGTCCGATCACTGCCATGGACGATAAACATCGCAAACTCGTCGACGATCTGATTCAAAATGACCGGCTAATCACTCAAAAGCGTATCGCAAACCATATTGGAATATCCAAGAAACGTGTCGGCTTCATTATTGAACAATTGGGATACCGTAAAATCTGTGCACGATGGGTACCCCGCCGTCTCACAGACGAGAACAAACAGCGTCGATTGGAATGCTGCGAGCAACTTTTGCAGCGCTACCGTGACTAAGGAGACGACTTTCTTTTGAATATTGTGACGGGGGACGAGTCATGGGTCCGGCATTACGACCCGGAAGAGAAAAGACAGAGCGCTGAATATCGACATCCGCCTTCTCCTCAGGCGAAAAAGTTCAAAACACAACAATCCGCAAAAAAACTACTTTTGACTGTGTTTTGGGATGCTCACCGAGTTTATGAGACCGATTTTCTGAAACAAGGGGCAACGGTAAAGTCTACTCAGTCCATAGAGACCCTAAAGCACCTCCGAGGTCGAGTTTGTCGTGTTAGAGGCAGCCTGGCGCCAATAATCTAGCAACATGACAACGCTCGTCCACACACCTCGCGCGCAACTGGAGAGTCTCTGCGAAACCTGAAGTTTGAACCGATTCCACACCCTCCTTATTCCCCGATCTTGCAATTTTTATTTTTTTCTTCCACTCAAGAGAGACCTTATGGGTAATCATTATACCTCGGACGATGAGGTGAAGGCAGCTGTCAAGTCCTGGATTCGAGAAAAATCGGAAGTATTTTTCAGTGACGGAATAAAAAAACTTGCTACACGTTGGGAGAAATGTGTTAGCCTTAACGGTGACTATGTTGAAAAATAAATATATGATTTTGAAACTTCAGAATTGTACTTTAATGTACTTTTTGCCCGATCTTGCTATTTGTTTTTGCTCGCGTCTACAAGCATGTGTGCATTCGTTTTCAGCCTACCCTCGTAACATGCATTTTCTAAATTTTGTACTAAATTAAAAAATGTACTAAAATCTTCATTAGGGTGAAGGTATTGCATCACCCAAAACCCAGTAATTATGATTATCTCAACTCATGACAGATTTACGACTATTTAGATAAATATGATTATATAAGCAAACTCAAAAGCCGCTAAAGGCAGTGTTGTTCGGTACATTTCAACCTCAACAACTTAGTTGTACTCGTATGTATCTCAATAACGATAAATAATTGATGTAACCATATCATTGTTTTATTAAGGTTTGCAATAGTGTGACAGTGTACCTGTATTTTAATATTTGTAGGTATGAAGATTCTAGTGGTTTTAAAGCTCTCTAGTGTAACAATATATTTTTATCTTCAACCTTACAATTCTATTGTGAGACCATGATAAGTGCAATATTAGAGTGACAATGCATCTGTATCTTGCCAAAGAAGATTCTAATATCGCATACTTATCCGAGAGTACGGAGCCTCTTAAAAGCTGCCCTGTTGTCAGAAGTTGAACAACCTCCCATCAATTCATCGGTTTACTCCTGGTATCCGACACTATACACATGAATGGATATGAACATAAGGTAAAAAGGATTTTCGTTCTGTATTGTATTTTGTAAAGAACGGAGCCAGTAGTGTTTCCTTTTGAGTTTCCATTAAAGCAAACAAATGAAATTTGAACATAATTATGGTTTCCCAGAAAATACAAAGAAGTCATTTAAAACTTTAGAAAACGAGGTTTCGATTTTCTGAAACATCAGAAATAATACTTTAAATATGTATATAATTAATATGCTAGCGAAGGTATTCGTTTTAAGAAGAAAATAAAGTAAAAAGTCATTTTTTTAAATACCCAAGATTAATGAATGAAAGGCAAACTATATGTTTATTTTATTTCTTAATCTAGTCGTAAACAAAAATGTCCTACAACCCTAACGAATAATATGCTCGCAGGAATTTTGTACTTTTTTAGCTTTAAAAAAGTACGAATTATCACTTTTACCGTATCAAATATAAAACCAACCCAATTTTTGCAATTAACAAGGTTAAAATGTTGTCATACGCTATACTGTATATGTCGAAGACATCTCTTGTGGTAAAGTCCAGGCGCCAACATATTTTCTTTAACGTCTGGCTATGACGAGTTGTTAATCGAATCTATTTAAGTCATATAGCTCCACATCAATATTAGTGGTTAAAAAGTTTCTGAAAGTAAGTAACGCTAGTATTTGCAGCTATATTTTTATTCAGATAAATATTTACATAAATACAATTTTCATACTCTTTGAATGCGGTTTAATTATTTTCGGTGGTCAACTGTCAATTGGGTTGCCTATACATTTTCAAATGTGATTTAAACTGAGGTAGTTTGAAAACTAGAAGACCGAACAATTGCTCGACGCGTCATTTACAGTAGGTATTCATCATACAGATTAGAAGAGAAATTTCATAATTTTTATGAACAGGCCAGGTTCAAATCGTATAACTAATTTAACAATTGTAAGAATATAACCGGTTTAATGCTTATGCTCATGTTAAGAGGTAAAAATCTGTATTAACTCCATCGTTATAAACTCGTTTGCACACTTAAAACGCACAAACCCCATCTGATGAATTCAAAGACAGTGAAATACAGTATGACGACAAAATGTGAAGTAATTTAAATTATTTTTGATGTTATATAAGTGTGTTTTATAACGTATAATTGCGTTAACGATTTAAGTAAGCAGATAGAGCTAAGGTCAATTTAGAATCCGCTTAAGTTTGTGAAGTAGGCTCATAGGTCGACTTTTATAGAGTTCAAAAATTTTAAGATGATCGTAAACCTTGGGAATGTTAGCATTTTTATTACAATTGCACGCACCTACACAAGAAAGCTAAGACATTACCAAAGACAACCTGTATGACCAGCTAGAGACAATATACGGCACAGCTCGGAACCACGCTGGTACTCGGAGGTATAAATTTTAAAATATGAAAATATAAAATAGCGAAATAGGTTTACTGTTCTGACAGAAACCCAAGATGACGCTGTAAACTCCCACTGAAAAATTATTTCGAAAAAATATAAAAGAAGCAATAAAGCATGTCGTCGATAATTTAAAAGATACAAAAGGGAGAAGTTCAATGATGATTGCATGAAACAAATAAAAAGAAAAGAGGTGATAACAAATAAATGGATGTACGAGGTGTGTAAATTAAGTAATAAGACTGATTTTTTAATTTTTTTATTCGAATAATGTTATAATTCAACATTATCTCCTTCAAACTAACTGCCTTGGGAAGCCACACAGCGCTGGAGACGGTTCTTCCACTCCTCATAGCAGTCCTGGAACTAGGATACTGGAGTAGCCTTCAGCTGGCCTGTTACAGCCGTTTGAATGTTTTGCAGTATCCCAAAATGACATCCCTTGAGGTGATTTTTCAGCCTCGGAAAGAGGAAAAAGTTACAGGGACTCAAGTGGTGCGAATAAAGAGGCTGAGGAGCCACAGGAATGTTCTTACTGGCCAAAAAATCGTTTATTGCTGTGTGACAACGCGCATTGTCGTGATGCAACACCCAGTTGTTCTTGATGTTTGGTCTCACACGCCTGACCCTTTTTCGAAGTCTTTCAGAAACCTCTCTGTAAAAGTGTTGATTAACCATTTGGCCTTGAGGCACAAACTCTTTGTGAACGATTCCCTGGCTATCAAAAAAGCAAATCAGCATGCATTTGATCTTCGACTTGCTTTTTTTTTGGCCTTGGAGAGGTTGAAGTGTGCCATTCCATGCTCTGGCGCTTGGTTTCCGGGTCATATTCAAACAACCAAGACTCGTCACGAGTAATGACATGTTCCAGACAATGGGGATCATTTTCAATCGATTCCAAAAAATAAAGGCACTTTTCCTTCCTGATGTCCTTTTAGTTCTTGCGAAAGGTTTTTCGACTCCTTTGTTGCGCATTTTTTCTCATCCCCAATTCATTGGTCAAAATCTGATTAACGGTGGCCTAAGTCAAATTCAACACTTACCCGATCATTCTGACTGTCAACAGACGATCTGAACGCAGAAGATCCCGGACTCTGTCGACATTTTCATCGGTTCATGAAAATGAAGGCCTTCCTCTGCGAGGTTCATCTTCAATCGACTCTCTTGCTTCTGAAAATGCCTTAAACCACCGAAAAACCTGGGCCCTTGACAAAACACTGTCTCCGTAGGCCTGCCGAAGTTTTGCAAAAGTTTCCGTTGCACTGTGCCCAAGTCTGAAGCAAAACCTGATAGTACACCGTTGCTCATTTTCAGAACGCACTAGAAAAAACTGTTTCACAAAAAAATCGCTATGGACAACCAAATGACTCTAGCGAGTTCAAACTCGTACTGAAGGCGTATGACATGTTCACCTGCCGCCCCTTCCACTCCTGCGTCCCCAGTGTTTCCAGATCAAACGCTACGCTACCAGTCTCATTACTTAATTTACAAACCTCGTACAATCAACTAAAGTACAGGGTGCAGCAAGGAAATCTCCCCGATTTTGTAGGTTAACAAACAAGGCAGGATAAATGCTATTCAAAATTGTATGAATTAAAATAATTGAAATAGAGTATACTTTCAAGCGGTTTTGCAATATGACATCGTACAAATGGTGGTTTCAACAGAATAGCGTATGTAACAACATTTTGAAGAATATCCTCACAACATGCCATTCGGTTCTACCAGTCGCATTCCTTAAGTTCCTGAACAAGCACCATTTTGGACGGATGGAACTTAAGACCGGCGTGTAATATTTTCTTGACAACCCCAAAGCAGAAGCATGTTCACGGGCTGAACGTTTGGGAGAGTGCACGAAGGGCCATCTTACAGCGTTCTGACGTCCGAATGCTCTGTGGTCTTCCAGGTGGTTTTCATTTTTACGCCAAACCTGTGGCCTTGAAACTTGCAACCTGTAGAAATATGGTTTTTTTCCGCCCGGAACAGCAGCATTTCGACTGAGCGTGAAGTGGGTTCGAAAAGCTCTCAGCGTGGCGATCGCAGAGTCTGATAAACGATTCAATAATGAACGCACGACGGTATACACCCAGTCCAAGCCATGATGGCACCTGCAAACGCTAAAGCTATGCTATTGGAAAACCCCATTACGCCCTTCCCCACTTCACCAGCGCTGAACCAATGGCTGAAGAAAATTCAGGAGATTTTTTTACCGCACCCTGTATATGATCAATGAATAACCACAGCATTCTGTAAGGAAAAAAAGGACAATACGATAATAGTATATTAAAGAACTAGTTTCATAAGGCCTTTTCTTAACGCACGAGTCGAAGTTTGAAAAACGAGACGCGAAGCGTCGAGTTTTTCAACGGGCGAGTGCGACAAGTGGTCTTATGAAACGTGTTCTTTATACTATTTTTTCTATTGAGGAAGTTTAAGAGTATTTTAAATAAATTTATGTAGAAAATTTTATGTCAAATCGATTACTAGGGAGTTTTTATAAATACTTATGGCAGCACTGACAGGTGGCTGAAACTGACAT
>JABXWE010036671.1:0-14810 GCA_014611495.1 Limonius californicus
CATTGTTGCTATTCTACAACATAAAATTTAACATTTTTATAGTTGACGCGCTTGGATGGATTTCGGCATTATTGTGTGTAACAGTAATTATTACAACCAAGGCCGCCGTAAGTTAATATGCCATTCGGGTGCGACCATTAAATTGCCGCCTTTAAAAAATGGTAAAAGGCGTAAATCGGTATGATTGTTATTAAAATTTACTTAATTGTTTTGAAAATATTATATTAGTTTTATAAATACATTTTTTATTGTAATGTATCTATTCTAGAAATAAAATTTAAATCCATGTATTTCGCCTGAATAAAATTTGTTCTACAAGGAAATTATTTTTTGTTTATAATACAGAAATAATAATAATCTACCAAATAAATTGCTTTATTCAGTAAGTAAATTTATTCCGTCCAGTATAATACCGACCCTAGACGAAATATACATTATCTTGTGAATGTTTTGTCTTTATTCTAGAATAGGATTCCCACTTTGGAAAACTCACTCCACACTACTGTAACACCACCAGTGGTAAAAATAATAACGCATTCCGGTTTATTTTAAAAGGTATTTTGTTTAAACACTATCTGACCGCTACGGTACGGTACGGTGAACGACCCCGAACAGAATTAAAATCAAACATAACCGAATAATGTGCGAAAGATGCCGCCAAAACAATTCCTAGTTTAAACAGTAATAAGGGCTTGAAACTTGAACACACAGAAATATGTTTTCTCAGAATAAAGAAGCTGCCTCTACAATATTTTTGTCGGCAATCAACTTGATTTGAAAAAGGCGTTTAAAGGAAACATGAATTCTAAGAAAGTTAAACATGTCATTTATTATCTATTCTTAATTCCTAATAATTTGCCGCCCCCAAACTCTGCCACCCGGGTGCAGTGCCTCCGGGTTGGTGGTCCTGATTACAACCTCTTAATTTTCATTATACTTTTATTTTCAACTCTCCTACGCGCCTAAAACTTTGACAAATAGCAACCTGAAACCTGTAGCAACTTTGAAATTGATTTCCCGCATTCGAATGAAAAATTGACAGGAATTGATGAAAATACGAAAGTAACCCTTAGAAGGACCATAAAATTATGAATGAGCAATCGGGGGATTCGCGTTACAAAATTCCCACAGTGTTTACTAAGCGAGAATTAAATAATTACCAGTACTGCTGTAAAACGCTCGCTAAATGAAGAATGGAATTGCTCGGACTCGAGTCAGTCAACGCTGACTCAGATGTTGCTGTAAGCGAACTTAAATTCAATTGAAATGAACGTTTCCCCAACCGCAATTCTCAACAAACACCCGGCAAAGTTGGCGTGATGATCATGTGCCTCATCAATCCACTGTATGACTTACATACTGTTTATCTCTCACTTGAATTTGGGATTTGGACATGATGTAATATATTTTTTTTTCCTTAAAATGTGTAAGTTAGCAAATAAACATAAACCTGACAAATTGTAGCAATTAAATTTAATGGAACCATCCCTTAGCAGATTTTATTTATAGAAAGCCATAAAAGCTTTTTCATATTTTATAACTTTCCTTTACTCATAGCAGTAGTATTAGATAGTATTGGTTACAAACACATAATCTGTGGTTCTAGGACAATTACTCCCTTGCACAATAACCCCTCATTAAAAAACCCTTGTATAAAATAAACTCTTTAAATAAAATTTCCTTGCCACAACAAACTACGGATACGTGAATTAATTTGACAAAATAAATGTTTTAAAATTAGTTCAAAAAATAAATGTTTTAAAATGAATTTCGCAAAGTAAATGTTTAAAAAATGAAGTTGACAAAATAAATGCTTTAAAATTAATTCAAAAAGTAAATGTTTTAAAACTAATTTGACAAAGTAAATGTTTTAAAATTAATAAAACAAAATAAATGTTTTAAAATTAATTTGACAAAATAAATGTTTAAACAATTAATTTGACAAAGTAAATGTTTTAAAATTAATTTGACAAAGTAAATGTTTAAAAAATTTATTTGACAAAATAAATGCTTTAAAATTAATTTGACTAAATCAAAATTTTAACAAAACTTGACACAAGAAAACGTGGGTACAAATTTAAAATTATACAAATAGCTAAAATGCACATTTTAGAGATAGTGAAAGGGAAAAAAAATAATTCCTTGTAAAATATTGAAATCTCTAACAGAAAATGTAGTTTAATATTATTATTTAAAATTATACTAAAACCTAATACACACATTTTAGGATAGACAGAAAATAAAATTAATTCATTTAAAATATTGACATCTTTTACAGGAAATGTAGTTTAATATTATTATTTACGCATTAATACTTAGAAAGGAAGGTTGTGTGCTATCCCAAGTAGATAGTCCATAATGCTACAATCTTGAGCAATTATGTTAAAAGAGCAGCCTTAGAAGAATTTAATGTCATCTACCGATATTTCAAATTGGGGGGTTAATTGTCTGGGTTTCTTACACGGGGTTGTTGTATGGTGGAATTTCAAATAGAGAGTTATTGTCCGGGAGGTTTCTGTCGATAGGATAATTGTGCTGTTACTCGCATCTATAGGTATCGATAAGAAACTACAGTACTTCTTTAAAGTGAACTAAAAACGCAGTTTCAACCAAAAATTAAATGCAACTTTTTACGTCGGTAAATCATTGTATTCATTTTCCTCTAAAACCTAGAACTTAACGCCATCTACCTGAACGCTGGAAGCCAATGTAAAAGACAATGCGTATAACATACGATCGAGTAAATTGGTAAGAAACTCCTGGAATTGTTCTGATTCTAAGAATTAGGGTTGTGTAACTTAAATTTTTAAGAGGTGGTAGTTTAATAGGATGGAAAAATTTCACTAAATTAAGTTCCCATGTATCATATACCATAAACGTAGGTTGATTACCGTATTTTTGCACTTCTTTTGGCAACTTTTTATCAGTTCTTATGCATTTTCCGTTAATTTTTTGAAATTATTGCAATATTGGATATATGCATTGTCTACTAGTTAAAACCGCAAGTAGAAAAGTCGTCTATTAACTTAGCTACAGCGACAATAGAAAACGTCAATTTAAGCTTATTTTTAGCCACCGTAGTAGCCCCTAAATTTTAAAGTAGTTATAGTTGCTAAAAACTGAAGCCAAACACTTAAATAAACATTATTAGTATGTTCAAAAGTACTTTGCGGCCCATGTAGTTATTACAACTATCATAAATTTAAAAATACCGCCACTTCGATACATTTACATATTTAAATTCAAAATGGTTTTCCTAAAGCGAATTCAATCTGGCGTAATATTAAATAAAAGAGAATGAAAGATAATGAAATTTATATGTAACGATGGATACCTGCACTCACCTCGTCCAACAAAATGTAAACAAAAACAACGAACTCAAAGAAGTATCTGCCAGGAACTACAGAACGTACCGTTTTCAGGGTTCATTTCATCTACTCACTAAATTCTAATGCTTAAGCACTATTAACTAAATACAATTTTAAGTTAGTTGGACAATACAACTACAAGTAAATCAAAAATTCCTTCTGTTGCTGTATTGGGATTTTGTCCAACACTTTACGGTTTGCCTAAATTCTTAAATTTCCTCAAAATCAGAATATCGAATGTTCACAAACAACATCTTTTAGAAACACATGCATTCAACGAATCTCATATAGTTTTCTTTTAGAGATCAATTGTTGCAGTTTTAAAGGAAAGGAATTTTACAAAACTGCTTTACAGTTCCTGCTACTATTGTATCCACAGAGAGATTCCACCATTCTCGTTTACTGACCAGAGTTAAGTAACGCTTGCTCTGGTTAGTACTTAGGTGGGGGAACCACGGTTGCGTTCAACACGGCGCCTCGTACTGTCGGATGGGTAAGTTAAACAATCGTTCCCCGATGTCATATTAACCACGATAGTCGTTAGTGGAGTTGAAGTCCCCATAAGTGTAGATGGGAAGATTGAATGTGAAAAGAAAACAGGATTTCGGCATACTCCGTGGGAGCGTAAAGGTTGAAAGGCCGCAGTCCCATTACCCCCCGATGCATAACGAAAAGAAACGAAGAGAAAAGGCACCTCCATACTGCTTTGCCGGTAAAAAAGGATTTCATTAAGTAAGCTAATATTATTTTCACATACAGGGTTTGTCAGGTATTAAAGTACAAGTCAAATGCACGGAAGATTATACATTGCTCTTTATGACTGCACCATGTCAATATTTTTGCGTGATTTGAAATGTTTGAAGTGATAATAGCCAATAAATATTAACATTCTTAGCATCTTACCCAAAATACCATATGGACATAAAACCTAGAAAATATAATTTCCCATGCCTTATGCCTATACTTCAATTTCCTGCATGCTCTGGTTTACTCTTTAACGCCCTGCGGAGTTTGTGCTCTAGATTTTAAACACATTGTAGTATCAGTCGGAGGAGCAAAACCCAATATGTAAACGGTGCTAATTGTAAAATTAATTTCAAACAGATGCGTATATAAAGTGAGTTACTACTTTCCAGATATGTCGGTTTTGATGTTCTGAAACAAACATGAAGCTATTGTAGTAGGGACAACAACCGAAACAGCTTCGAAATGATATTGCACAACATGATATCCAAATTCCTCCCGTTTCGGGGACGCATTAAAATTTAACGAGACCAGACTGAGCTGGTAAAGATAAAAGGTAAACTGCGGATTTTCAGCTTGTATTTAAATAAACTACGCAATGCGAATGGCCACAGGCACTTTTAGTTCGGGGATATTCAAGTTTCAGTGCCGCTGAATAAATATACAAAATATTGCTTCCCGGCAGCAAAGGTAAAAATCGTTAATACGAAATTTAGCACTTTCCGGTATCCCCGGTTACGAATTTTTTATGTTACCAGGAAGGTGAAAGGCAAAGGGGTTTCGATTAATAGTTGCAGACTGGCTTGTAACGTTATGAATTCCTGATATACTCTGGCTGTGATGTTGGTTCGCGCCGCTGGCGGTTTTGGTTCCTGAAAGGTTTATGAATTTGCATTGTTTCGATACTGAAAGTTGTCAGTTTCCGTTCTTATTAATTATATCTTCCTTACTAAACACTCACCTGAATTATTCCGTAATTGAAAAGTTGGAAATATGTACTCGTAAATAAAACAGAGATGCTAGCGAATTTTTCTCGCGAATTTCGGGGTATGCAAATTATTAGAATGCTTTTTCTTCTTCAATGATTCTTGTTGTCCATCCTTGAACACATGCTTCCACTAGTGCTTTCTACTATTCCTTCTCTTGTGCCATTTTAATTAAAATACGAATTCACAATAATTGCCAATCACATCCACATTCCACAATGCTATACAGAATATAATAGATATATCTAAACATCGTAATATGTTTTATTTTTTCTATTTAACAGTCAGAAATACAAGAACACGTGAAACAACAGATACAGAAAAGGACACTGTCGAAGAAATTTGAAAAGATAATTCTCGTGGTATGGGCGTGTCCAAATAATGGTCAACGACAGATTTTCGAAAAAAGCAATGGAATGGCAACGAAGAGAAAGGGGAGAGACAGGACGGCCAAAAGGAGTTAGGAATAAGGACGTATAAAACCAAAAGCAACAGTGGGACATTCGACAAGACGCTTGAATGAACACAAAAGAGTGGAAAGAAATATTGAACTCCAGGAAACCCAGGCAGAGGTTGGAGAACGGAAATTCGGGAAATTTGACATACGTTTCTGAGATAGTGGACTTAATTTAGTGAATATTTTTATCTTGTTACTCTTTAGCATGCTTGAAGCACATATTGCACACAACCCAGTGTCAATATTTTTCTAATCTTCATCTTCTTGTGCCATATTGATGTGGGCTTATACTAAACGCATTGTGTTTTACACTAGCTGCAGTTTGGTTTTCAGCGTTTTGATGAACGGCCCTAAGCCCCAAGAGGAACACGAAAAGGAATATAAAGGTTACGAGAGATTTTGAAATCCCAGGCTGGTTTAGAATTCCCTCAAATGAGAAACGGAAATTAACTTTCAATATACTGAAAATGGAGCTTGTAATTAACTCAATCAATTCACCTAAACTCCCAATTTTCTATCTGTAACAATAAAGCCGAACGAAGATAATTTCATGCTTCTGTTCTATGCTGCATGTAGGCAGTTCTGTTAATTCCGCAAAATATTGATTTTATGAAAAATGACCTTAAAAGTAGTTCATTAAATGTTATGACGATGTTCATTTTTCTTTACGTTTTGTTTTCGCATTTTAGAAGAAACAGATGTGATCTTTTTTTGGTTTCTTGCTAGGTACCTTTTGAATACCTTTAGGTTCTATATTTCTCTGGCAAATTAGAAGCGCTATATTTCAACAACCACAGAGAGCAGATGGGTGCTGCTATAGGACATCAACAGGCCATTATTCAGTTGTTGTTCGAATAACATTTTGAGTTTGCGGGATTAAAATTGCTGTAAAGCAATGTAATATCAGCTGTTTTATGTTAAGGCAGAAATTCTCAAATACAAAATTAAACGTCGTTCGAGCATGAAGGCGCAGCTTTGTATATTGGATACGATTAAA
Organism: Limonius californicus; assembly: GCA_014611495.1. Classification (NCBI taxonomy): domain Eukaryota; kingdom Metazoa; phylum Arthropoda; class Insecta; order Coleoptera; family Elateridae; genus Limonius; species Limonius californicus. Next base: position 6,553 of record JABXWE010036671.1, read on the forward strand.
ACGATATACAGAAAGGGTATTTGGTGCAAGATAAATTAGTAAAATTTCTGCCCAAGGTTGATAGTTTATCAAAAATGATTTTGTAAATTTTATGGCCAAAATAGTAGTTGGTAAAATTACATTTTTTTTCTTAGAGTGCCACATTCAAATTGAGTGTAGACGATGAACAAGAGCAGGTAAATGCATGTTTGTTATACTAGAGAAATGTGTCTCTGTAGCACTTTTCCGTTGCTTTCCCCCATTAGGTTTTAGAAAAGAAGCAACAACAACTCAACGCTAAAGTGAGCTACCCTTGCACGCTTTCACAATACTCGTATTTGTATTAATAATGTAAGCTTTCATAGATTACAGTACTCATACATTTGCATTGCACTCACCTTTTCAAAATAAATTATTACAGAAGTAATGGAAATTTGAGATAATATTAACTGCTCAATATGATCTAACGATTTCAATTAAGGTGCCTGGAAGTTCATGTAACGTTGAAGGGAAGTCATGCTCATGTCTCTGTTAGTTTGCTATGAATTAAATAATATACAGGCCCACCGTAAACGAAACCTCAATTCTTCGAAAAATGCCCGAACACGGCATATTCATTTGCCAGGGAGAAATGTAATATGGCTATTTCTGTTCACCTACCTTCAACCCCAAAATTGGGAGAATTTCACCCTAAAAGTTTTAAATGGCAAGAGGTATCGAAAGATATACCATTTAAAGATCGATGAATTTGCTTTTTTGGTTTCCGAGCAGTAGTTTCCCTAAAAATGTAGTACAAAATTTCAGGATAGTAAATGTTTTGCAGCGTTTATAAAATTATTAGACGGCAGTGGTTGATCATACGTGGCGTAAACGTTTAAACGGTTTATTCGATTTCAGAAAGAGTTGAAATAATTGCGTTTTTCTTTGGAAACAATGAATGTGCCAGTAGAAGTGCCGAATTGTCTAACCAACAACATGCAGATAAGCATGTGAATCGCAAGTATGCCTTGGAGTTAGTGAGAAAATTTCAGAAGAGCGATTTGGTCGCAAATAAAATGTGAAATGCTGAAAATCCGGTAAGAAATTAAACGATGCAAGTCGCGAGTAAGTAAATGGCTATTGTAACGGGTATTAATCGAACCAGCATTCAACGAATTTTGAAACACCACAAGTTTTATACCTATAAGATTCATTTGCTTCAAGATCTCAATGAAGAGGGGCAATAAATAATCAAAATATTCTTTTTAACGCCCCTTTTTTCGACGAAGGCACTTTTCCGCAAATGGTGCAGTCAATCGCCACAATTGGCACTATTGGTCAGATTCTAATCAGGGGATATTTCACAAAACACGTACTCAACACCCCGAAAAATTAATGTTTGGCCTGGCATTTTTAGTAATAGTTGCGTTGCTGCTTTTTTCTTACCTGGTAATTTCATTGGACATATGTACTTGCTACAAGACAATACTGATTCAATGTTTAGTGATATTACAGAGAATGATGATCATTACTTCGAAGATCATTTGATATTTCAACAGCACAAAGCTTCACCCCACAAATGCTTCAGAATGTGCGGCAACATTTTGAACAGTACCTTTATTACTGCATGGACATCGGTGATGCTCATTTCGATCATTTATTGCCCTGAAATTTTTGACTACGTATCCACGAGAACTAGTGCTCGGAATCCAAAAATAAAAACATCACTGTAAAGCAAATTCTTCGAGCTTTCAAATATGTCTTTTGATACCCCTTGCCATTTAAAATTTTTATGGTGAAAGCCATCCCAATTTTGGGGTTGAAAATAGGTGAATGGAAATAACTATATTACATATCCCCCTGGCAAATTAATTTGAGGTGCTCGGGCGTTTTTCAAGACCTCAGACTTGTGGTTTAGCGCCACAAAAGACGCTTACGTCGTTTTCGGTGGGCAATCCTGCATTTCAACAATTCTTTTGCTATCAAAAATCGCTGCCACTATGTGCAAATAAAACTGGGAATTCTAAGAGGCCTACGAATGAAACAGGTAGCCCCTTCATATACCTTTTTTTCATTCATTTATACTACCCCCCCCGCATCCGCTTTCGCATTACTTCAGGGGGGGGCGTTCCTTACATACTAACTAATCACGCAACATGCACCCTAAACTTAACTAAGTGAATTACGGTTGCCTCAGCCGGGTTTTGACCGCGAGATCAATTGAGACGCATCTCGACTGACAGCGCTTGTTCGCACTGCCCCACCGAGGTCCTCCCCTTTCTATATCTAAGTAGACAAAACGCCCTGTCAACTACTTTCAATTGAATAGCATTGAAATAATTAATGGCGCAATAAAATAAAATAGAAATCATGATTATCTGCGTGTTAATCGCTAATACTCAAATACTTTTAATCCTGTCGGGAGTTGATCTGTACAAAGCCATTTATTTAACGAATATGCTTTAAAATACATTCAATGCGGGACGCAAGGATAATCAGTCGGAAAACGAAGTTTATCATGGGTCTAAATTCGTTGTGGTTTCTGTTTGCAGCTCAAATATATTTTCAAAGCATTGTTTTGTGTATAATTTTAAGTGAAGGCGAAATAATAAAATTGTCAAAGTAGTATTTGCTGATATTTAACAAATAGCTCTGACGCAGGTCAGTTTATTTTCAAAATGCGGTACATTTTACAAACATTTCGTTTATGAAATTTCAGTTACGCAATAATATCCGGTTGCGGTATTGCAATAACATCCGTTTTAAACAGAGGAAATCTTCTATGTTCCTTGAACTTTGTTTGATAAAGTAGATGATCTAACTTGCATGCCAAAATGTGCAATTTGATCTATTTTTAATCGCCACAGAGCGATTTAACCGCAAGACTGACTCACTCAAATCATTTTCGAGATAAAAGTAATATGATACAGCTATAGCTCGGTTATTACGGTATTATTTGTGTAACATGTATGCGGTCTACAGTTCTTGGGGATGTGGTGCGGCAACTTAATAGTCACAATTTAATTAGACCATCACGTCACACACTCGGAGATGAGTCTAATATTTTTAGCACACGCTCTGAATCTATCGCATCAACTAACGGCGACGGTCAATGTTCCTTAATTGCAATTATATGTGTCAGTTGCCTGCGACGACGAGTCCTCTCGTTAATAAATTCGATTACGAAATCGATTGGCTTGTTTTTGTCCTAGCTTCCGGATTTCATGCAAAACTGCATTATTATTCAGTCCCGAATTCGTTAAAACGCGTCAAAACTCATGGAAATAAGCCTATTACTGTAGCCATATTAACGCTTTTGTTAGGACTGCGAATTGCGCAATTCATAAACAGTCTCAACACGTGTTACTACAAATAGTAACCGCTATAATTTGTCCGTTATTACGTAAGTCGCAACTTCATAAATTAACCACTCGCTAGGGCATTTAAAGAGACATAAAATTTAATCGGACTTCGTCTCGTATTAGGGTTAATTTAAGAGCCATTCATGAATTCCCTTCGTAATCTAAAAACCATCAGGGGCTCTTATTGCCCTAGACACGACAAGAGTTCGACGTCTCGCAAGACAACATTTTTGGATAATCTGACACTCGACAAATAGAATTACGATGAAATATGGCAATGGTTCGGTTACGTTTGGTTACAATAAAACGGACGTTGGGCTTCTGCGAGAAATCAGGATTTTCCGTTTATTGATGTGCACCGGGGAAGTTTCAATTCTTGAGCTGTAAGGAAGCTTTTCTAAAATCGATGTAATGCTCGTGGTTCTTGTTACGACCTATCAAATCTTACCAAATCATTATGGTAGTTGCTACACGGGTAGAACAAAAAACTTTCATTCATTCCTTTTTCTGAATGATATGGGAGGCATATGTCTAACGATAGGCGACAGGGGCGAATAAAGAAGAAGAGAAGAAAGATGTTGTTTTTATAAATTTTTCTACAAAAATGTTATTCTAAACGCAACCACAATAATTGACAGATACTTAATAAATTTGTAAGTATTAAAAAAAATAAGTAAGTATGGAGAGTCCATGCTATTTTCTGTCATTATACAGAGACCTGCGGCTTTAAGTTATTTTTAACACCTCATGGAATTTGGTATATTTGTAAATGTGAAAAGTGAAAATCTCTTATAGCAGGTCGTTTAAATTATGCAGGGAAAAAATTCAAAATAGCGTATCTACTTGACCTTTTCCTTTTAAGAACAAAAATTAAAAATTGTATGGTGGCAGTTGTGGTTTGAGAAGTTCAGTGCGTATTCTACGTATATTCTTGTTATGCCCCGTACATACAGGGTGGGAACTTTGCCTAAAAATACGAAAAATGCAAAATTAACTAATAATTTTTAGAAATACCAATTCCTCCGTACATGTTAAAACTGCTACAAACGATATTAACTTAACGATATTTTATCAATTTTTTATTGTTTTTGATTACCAAGCAATGAACACTTTGAACCGAATGTTTATGTTTTCTGACCTTTTGTTTAAAAACGGCGCTCCATAAATCACAATTGATGTGTTGTATTCAAATAGTTTAATGCAAAACAGAACCAATTAAGATTAAATTATCATATACGGCTTGCTTAATCAATTCATGAAAAAATTAATTAACGTTTGCATTGAAATACGAATTTGAGCAATTTGGTTCTTTGACAGAACCTCTATTCAGAACATCTTGTTAGTTTGCTTGTATATTATGACAAACGACAATTTGCTTAACAAACGTTGAGATAAAATCTGATTTCTATCAGAACATTCGTGTACAATAAATTGTTAGACAAATGGATAGACAATAGGTAACAATTACTAGTAGCAACGAAGTCTGCGTTTTACACCTTGATTGGCGGTGATTAGTTTGATTTCAATTTATTGACTTTGCGAATGTGCTCGCAATTAAAAACATTTAATATAAAACAGGAGGTGGGATATCATAATAAAATGGTTTAAAGTAAAGAGTGAAATTTAATATGAACTGCAAAACTGAATAAAAAAAATGCTTTCTTTTATTTTTAAGAAGTAAATACTAAGACAAAATTCACAAACAAGTAAACAAATGTAATGGTCTCATTCATGGGGATAACAGGGTCTCCATTATAAAATATTTCCGATCCCGGCATTCACCCCAAGGCGCAGAAATCGACTAGGGGTAGCAAGCAAATTTAAAGTAGGCAGCGAGAGAGAACCTTCGAGGTTACTAAACCGGCTCGGCCAGAGCGTACAGATGCCGATTCTTCGTTTCATAACACAAACCTGCGGCGATTTTGCGACTAATTAAAAGGACTCACCTAATGGGAACGTTGTGAAGGAGCTAGCTGTGGGTAGACCCGCAGAAACGAAGGGCTCGGACACTAACGCGATATCCGAATTTCTACCCTCTCATTTCACACTCCGACTTCTGCTTACTACTATTTTGTGCACCGAGGTGCATTCGCCCCTCCTCAACAGCTGCTACTTTCGATTTCGCCTCTTTGCGAGGCGTCGTCAACCCCAGCTTATGGAGAGCATCAGTAGTTCATGGTTGTCGAAGAGACACACCGATAGTCTCCTACCAATTGTACAAAGAGACCGCCTTGTGTTTGGAGCAAATTCGCTGGACTGCCGCTTGATGGCGGTGCTAGTCTTGTCAATGTTAGAAATCATTAAATTCCTTGAAAAATATAGATACCGAGATCTCGCAAGAAGATTTAGGAAGCTGCATCAAAAAATATTGGTGGTGCATGAGTTTAATTTAATATTTCAAATAATAATTTGTTACGGGTCAAACGCTACTTTTCTACAGGGTGCGTCGGAATAAGTAATCTTAATACAAACCTGCAGAGGTTCCTCGCTTTAGCGCAGCAAAACGGCAGTTGCACTCAGTAGCTCAATCGGAGGAGGGGTGGTTCTCAAGAGTTTGCTCATAAGAGGGAAAGTAAAAGGTCGAAGTCTTATACAGGGTATGTCGAAGAAAGTGTGGGCGCCACCTCTTCCTATGTCAATGATACAGAGCCTTCGGGATGAGGGCGAAAGCCTGCTATCTTACGGGATGTTCTATTCTTACCTTCCTGGGTTTCTCTTTACATACAGGGTGTACAATAATAAGTCGCGATAAAAATTATAAGCATATATTAAGTAATAGAGACAAGTTTTTGGACTGAAGGTCCGGATACAACAAAATGAGTAAATAAGGACCAGATTCGATCCACAGTATAGGTTAAAATTAATAGACAGAGTTTTCGGAGCGCCCTGAATGATTTTCTCTCCGGGACTGGCTTACGACATTTAGGCATTCAGCTGCGTTTACCAGTATCCGTAGAGCTCACATAAAAACATGCACAAATACATTTTGACATTGACATTAAAATAATCAAGTGGAGTGGCATAAATATGGATTATGCCACTTAATGTTGCTTAGCCTTAAATTGCAAGCATGAAATGTTGGTCGGACACCGAAGTCTTTGTCGCACCAAGAAAATGCACTGCGTTCTTTTGCACTGATAACATACAAGCGAGGTACAAAGTTGCTTTTACCTTGCACGTTGTAGAATTACCCAGGTAGGCTTTGAAGGGTTGTAGCTGTCAGGGGGAAGTAAGAGGATCGGTCAGCTAGGCGGGACTTCAGGCGTCGAGAACGGCACAGATGGGCTCAAGCGGCGGGCGCCGCCGGGAGATTGTAGATGGGCCTTTATATCCGTTTGGAACGAGAAGAGAACACTCAGGGTTCTCTAACTTTTGCAATTGTCTATCGTGACTGGTTTAGATCCGACACTAACGGTCGTAATTCTGGTTCACAAGAACGAAAACGATACGGCACCAAAAATGTCACGAATAGGTTGCTACCCACACTACTTGCATTTGCCTTGGGGTCCGCTAGCCGACTGTCGCGGGGAGGGAAAATTTGGCCGCTGCTGGGCCGACAAAATGCAACGCTGCAGTTTGGAAGTTTGTTCGAACATTTGCCTGCAGACATGACGTTGTAAAAACCAGAGTATTTGGAAGCATCGAGACAAAAGAAGCATTGTAAAGGGGAAAAACCGAGGTTAAATTCTTGATGCTGATTACAAGAATCTTGGCGTCGATGAAACTTCAGAATTAAAACGTAGTTAAACCATTGAGTTAGAAAACGTAGTTAGAATTATAGAATTACCAAAAATAGAATAGTGAATTAAATGAACATAACAAAGTTGCTTATAATGCTGGGTTTAAAATTGAAACTCAACGCTACCACGTGTTTCTCCTCAGCGCTAAGGTAGAAACACGGGGAACCTATAGTTTAACGGCGAACCAGAACGACAGAAATTCCAGAGAAGGTGTTTAGCATTAAGATTCCACGGTTGCAAGCCGTATTGGGAAATCGTGTGTTGTGGGTTCCAGACAAGATTTTTATAAATCTGCATAGTAATGCTTAGGTTTCGAACTCAAGCCAGAATCTACGTTTTACTCAGAAAGTGAGCTTTCTACCAACTGACCTACTACCACGCCACTCGGTATTACGGTACAAGTTTGAAAAAATTCTGGTGTCCTTAATTTATAAGTTAGGGGAAGATGTATTTGATTTCAATGCAGATGATATATCTTCTTCTTCTTCATCTTCAGATAGGTCGTAGACCTGTTTCTTCCAACATCGTTATCGCTCTTGTGACGCAGATGTCCAGCTGTCTTTCCAGCGTTTCGGTGGTCTTCCAGGTAGACGTGATGTTCCTGATTTGTGGTCTCTGGCAATTTTTGGCAGTCTGTCATTGGGCATTCTTGTTATGTGTTCATTCCACTCTCTACGGCGTCTTCTCGTCCACCTTACAACATCTTGTACATTGCACGTCTGTCTTATGTTTTCGTTTGGTATTCTATCGTAGAGTGTGTGTCCTGATATGGATCTTAGTACCTTCATTTCCGTGGTACGGAGTGATCTTTTGGTGTGTGCGGTATCGGCCCTTGTTTCTGCCGCATATGTCATAATGGGACGGATGCATGTTTTGTATATTTTAACCTTGGATTCAGTGTTCATGTTTCTGTTTTTCCATATTATCTCCCTTAGGCATCCTGACACTCTTGCTGCTTTATTGATTTGAGATTTAACCTCTGTATTTAGGTTCCTGTCACTTGATATATCCACCCCTAGGTATTTAAAATGCATTACCTGTTCAATGATTTTGTCGTTGATTACCAGTTTGCATCTTCTGGGTTCTTTCGATATTACTAATGATTTGGTTTTTTCTATTGATATCTCTAGGTTGTACGATGCAGCCGTCTGGTAGAAAGTGTGTAGTAGCCTTTGTAGATCGTCTTCGTTTTCCGCAA